>ML788484.1:88386-166509 GCA_009831015.1 Picea engelmannii
TGTGAAGCCCCGGAGTCTAACATGCAGTTATGTAGCAGTTGGTCATGTATATTCAGGGTGATATAGAAAGGGGCGACGTTGTCCTTGGATCCCTCAAAATGGGGACCAAAGGTGATGTTAGGTCTGTCATCTTCTAGGTTGATGATGTCAGAGTGACTTTCGGGCTCATAAACACCCATCACTTTGGCAATTTGCTTGCGATAAGTTGGGTTTTTCGCTAATTCTACCAAAGGAATCGGTATTTTAATTTTATTTCATTCATTTTCAAAATTGTAAGATGTATTGGCCTTGTCCGTTTCTTTGGTTAAAATTTCCGAGGTTTTTTCTTCTGATTTGTTTGTCTGGATCGCTTTGTCGCTCGTGACCTTAGTCGTAGAAGTAACTCTGTCTATCGGCCCAGCTTCCTTTTCTTGGGTTTTAGCTTTTTTCACTCCAGACTCTTTAGTCTTTGTCATTTTGACGTTATTGCTGGGTAACAATGTATATTCCAAAGGAGGTTCTTGAGGTTGACCCCTTGGCAGGATTTTCTTAGGTTGGTCAGTTGAGGTAGGCTTATTTTTTGATCTCAGATTATATCTGGGTTGAAAATCGGCCGCTATCATTTATGTTTCTAGTTGAGATACGCAGAGGTCAGCATGATCACCTTCTTCTTCTTCATTAGATGATTGAGGAGTATTTAAGGATTTCTCATAGTCTTCCCTAGTCAGAAATGGCTGCGAACACTCATCACCGAAACATGCAACTTCATCTTCCGGATCTCCAAAATCTTTGAGGTCACTTGCTCCTATAAAATTTTCGTTTTTTAGTGGAGCTTGTATTTTTTGATCTTCATTCTTTATTTGTCTCTGTTGATTTTGGGGATTTAGGTTTCTCCTGAAGTCCCTTTTGTTAGAAGAATCAGCTTTAGCTTGATCCAACTCCATCCTAGAGATTTTGTTAGACAAATCTTTAATTATTCGAGCCTTATCATCCACTCTGTCATCAGTGTATCTATTTGACCTGGAAGGACCCGCTGGTTCCCTATAGCGTCTGTTATCACGGTTGGATGTTTCTACTTTAGCCTTCAATTTACCTGAAGCCATCATATTAGATTCTATTTTGACAGCATCATCTTGCATTCTATTCTGGGTGTCTCCTCTTCTTTCTCGCAAAAGTAGGGCAAAATCAGGTTCGAAAGCTCCTGCAAAGGTTACTTTGGCTGAGGGTTGGGAAGGTTTGACAGCGGCTAGAATTTTATTATACAGTTTGCTAAATATTAGAATAAATTCCATAACCGTTTTTGAGTTCCTTTTCTTTAGAGACCCAAACTCAGTAAGGTAGTATAAGTGGTCCTTTCGCTCTCCCCATTGTCTGAGGAAAGCATCTTCTAAGGCATTATATGTCCGAATAGAAGCTGCAGGAAGACTCCGAAACCAAGTTCAGACCTGTCCTTCGAAGGTTTGGACAAGTAATCTCGAATAGACATCCTCGTGCACGATACCGCATATGTCTGCGAACTGGTCAAAGAAGTTTATATGCTCGGTTGCGGTTAGATCTCCCTCCCTAGTGAACTTAGGAAGATTTTTGATGTAATTGTCAGGTAAGTCATGGAGGGGAACGGGTAAAACCAGGGGAGCGTACCTTGCTGCAACTTTTGCAAAAACGCCTGGAGGAGGGACGTTCGGCTGTCCTCCACCACCTCCACCAATGCCTGCCATCGACTTGGGAGTAGGAAAGGAGGGTGTAACACACTCTTTTGAATCAGGTGAAAATGGGAAGTTCTGATGAAGAAAGGATGGTATGTCAAATGATAACGATCTCTCCAAAGGACCTTTTCCCTTGTTTATAGATGGGAAATTTTGATGTGGCTCACTCCTAAATTTTGAGTAGTCTGTTTCCAGATATTTGGTATCAGACAGAGGGTTGTGGGAAGTAAGAGGTTCTGAAGGGAATTTAGTATTTACAAGTGGGTTTTTGGGTTTATTAACTGAAGCAGTTGCCTCTAACGAGCCTCTCGCTTTTAAAATTTTCTCCGGATTAGTAACAGGCGCAATGAGCTTGCCCCTCGGGTTCTGTCTGGTATGCCTTCTACCAGACGCCAGTTTGTGTTTCAGTGGAGTCGCCAAGTGAAAAATTTAAAAAGCCTTAAAACTGTGTGCAATCTATGTTCACCATCAAAGAGTAACACAATCAACGAAATAGTTTGTCATTCTCCCAGGGAAAATATTTCGTAACAGGAAATTGGGTAGTATAGATAAGGGTATGGTCGAGTCTCCTTAGTTGGTTCCCTAAGATATATGGTTGAGTACTAATATTGGACCCTACACATATATCAAATAGATATAACACCTAATACTCCATTTCCCTCAAGACCTTAGAAACCCTATCCTTTTTTTCTGGTCCATGAAATTCCTACATAAATTTTCATATCGAGAATTTGGGAATTATGATGTAACGTCCCTAGCCATCAACCCCACTATCGGGAAATGATACTACGTGGAATAACACTTATATAGTGTGAATTCAAATGAAGTTAAATGACTTAACATAGAGTAAACACATAATTACTACTACATACAGAATTAATAGAATTAACAACAATTCATACATGCAACGAAATACATGATAACATTTCAAGACATATACATGCCTCACATGTGAATTAAGTACAAAATTAATACTTATGTTTTAAATTGGCGTAACACCACCAAATACGTGTAGACCTTCCATGAACCTCCCAACCTTAGACCATGTTGTTCATCACTCTCAGCAATAGGTCACCCCCTCTCTGGGACTAAGCTCCACCAAGAAAGTGAATCCTAGGCTAGGCAAGGTCAACATGAAGGCACATAATTTATGAGGATGGATTCCCTCCCAGGAGACACTTATTCCCACTGATCATAGACTCTCATTCCCCACATTCCTATCCCACCCCAGGAGTATACACCTTCACTGTCACACAAGACATTCCTTCGGCTACTAAACCTCCCTTGCCTTGGGATTCAGCAAAAGGATCGATAAGAATTCTTTGATCTTTGTGGAAGCTACAAGACCCCTTCTAGGAGTTTTCACTTCCTCCACGCACTCTCTCACCTGGAGAGAATGTTGCACATAGGCTTGACAACCTGCTTCTTCAGCTTTGTTCCAGGATAAGGAGGACAACAGTGAGGCTCAACAAGGAACACATGATGAAAGAAATTCACACTCAGATAAGGGACTGCGTGGCCACAACAACCCACAGTTATAACACACATGATACAGACAATTATGGTATGCTCAAGTATCACAGAAGATGCGGGTCAAATTCAGAGGTGTGTGGCTATGCATAGGTCTAGTGTAGAGACAAAACGATTCTTCGAAAGGATTCCAGCGAACTCAGGCAGAGTATGGAAGAATCACAAAATGGCTCAGGTGATAGATTCCGGGTCTTAAGTGTGTGCGTGAATATTGCAAAGGTTGAATACAGAGGCAACAAAGTTCATGGGAATACAACAACCATCTTCGCAGTTATGATTTTCAGGAATGCGTGAGCGTATGCAATGATCAGACATAGAGACCAAACAACTCAAATAGCGGATGCAAGAATGGAGGATGAACCCCCATTGCAGCTCAATTCTTCGGTTAAATTTCATTTTCCTGGGCTGACACATGTCACCCATGAAGCTTCATGCACTCCATCAAGTATGCATTACCTTTTTTACACGTTGGAGTTGCATTTGTTGCCTCTCTCGGGACTTAGGATAAACGAAAGTCTTTCACACCAATTTGGAATAATAATAAATTATTATTCCCAAGGACTTAATCCCCTAATATTATCCCCTCACTCCAACCTTTCAGCCCCCTTTCCCTTACCCACCTTTTGGAAGCTTAGTCCTCCATCACTCTTTCTTCATAGTCGGTCGACATGCGACGATGTTTATATTTTATTAATGATCTACATAATTACATATACAAAAATCAGGCTCCTGGCCTTTAGTACCTAGGATCTCCAACCTATTAACACATAAGCTTACCAACTTATAAATACTTCGCTCGCCAGCCTATAAAACATAATTACAATAGGGGCTCATCCTTGGGGATATTACAATCTCCTCCCCTTATTTTTGCATGGTCCTCAATGCAACTCTTTACTCAACATCAACAAGATTTTCAAAATATTCAAAAATATGTGAGTATTCTTTCCACATAGCATCCTCATGCTCCCATGTCACCTCCTCAGGACCATACCAGGTCCATTGGTCCTTTACAAGCCTTATGTCTCAATTCTAGTGTTGTTTTCTTTTCCAGTCCAATATGTGCACAAGATGCACTTCCAAGACACCTTCTTGCTCCACTTGAATCACATTCCAATCGATTACATGATTAGCATCGGGTATATATATTTTTTAGAAATGAAATATGAAACAAATTATGTACAGTCATTGATGTAGGTAATGCAATCATATATGCAACTGGCCCAATCTTTTCTAGGATTTCAAATGG
The DNA here is from genome assembly GCA_009831015.1 of Picea engelmannii. Classification (NCBI taxonomy): domain Eukaryota; kingdom Viridiplantae; phylum Streptophyta; class Pinopsida; order Pinales; family Pinaceae; genus Picea; species Picea engelmannii. The sequence continues at coordinate 92,848 of ML788484.1, forward strand.
CCCAAAAAATTTTGGCTGCCAACTTGGAACAGTTTCCCAGCCTCAGGGAACTTTTCTTAGCTTTCACTTTCAGGAAAACATGGTCACCCACTTTAAACTCTTTGTGGGTTCTATTTTTTATCAGCATAACTTGTCTTCCTGTCTTGGGTAGCCTTTAAATTCTGCTTGATTTTTAACATTTGCTCTTCCATTTCCTTGAGCAAGTCTGGCCCAACCACTGCTCCATCAGTTGGATTATCCCAACTTACTGGAGTATTTCACTTTCTGCCATAAAGTGATTCAAATGAACTCATATCCAATGATGTTTGATACCAATTATTGTAGGCGAATTCTACCAAGTGTAGGTAGTCTTCCCATTTAGATAGTTTATCCATCACATACATCCTTAGCATGTATTTTATCATTCGATTCACCCGCTCTGTCTACCCATCAGACTTAGGATGATAGATTATCCTAAAGTTTAGACTTTTTCCGAACCCCTTGAATAACCCTTTCCAGAAATTCGAGGTAAATTTTAGATCTCTATCAGACATAATTTTCTTCGGGATACCATGCAATCATGTCACTTACTTCATAAAGATGTCGGCAACATTCGATGCCTTGTGAGTAGTCTTTAATGGAATAAAATGGGTAGCTTTTGTAAGCTTGTCCACCACCACCATGATTGAAACATGCAACTTGCCTATTTTGGGCAATCCTGTGATGAAATCCATTGTCACTACATCCCACTTCCACTCAGGAATGGGTAAATATTGTAGCAACCCTGTTGGGTACCAGTGCTCAGCTTTAACCTTATGACACTCCATACATATAGCAATATATTCTACAATATGTTTCTTCATACCTGGCCAAAAGTAATGTCTCTTGACTGCTACCACAATTTTCTAATATACAGGGTGCCCTGCATAAGGCACATTATGAATTTCACGCAAAATCGCAAGTTTCAAATCCTGGACATTAGGTACATAAGTTTTTTTCTTGTTCAGAAGTATTGCATCAGTTTCCAATTTATAGTTTTCCACTTTTTGTGGTATCTCACCTTGTTGTAGCTTTTCTACCAACTCCATGTATTGCAAATCTCCATTTGTAGCTTCCAAAACTATGCTTTTAATATTAGTTTGGTACATGCTAATGGTTGTAGAATTTAATTCGTGTAATCTACTGCTGAGTGAATCAACCACTTTATTATCCTTCCCTTTGATATGTTTTATATCAAAATCGTGCTCACAGAGAAACTCCAACCACATACTCTGTCTAGTGTTCAAGGTTGGCTGATCAAACAAGTACTTCAGACTGTTATGGTCTGTGCTCAATTTGAACCTCCTTCCCATGAGGTAATGCCTCCACTTCTTTAGATCGTGTACTATGGATGCCAAATCCAAATCATGAGTGACATAATTCTTCTCGTGCTCTTTCATGTTCCTGGACTCATAACATATTACAAATCCATTATGACTAAGGATTCCTCCCAACCCTTCTTTGCATGCATCTGTGCACACCATGAAATATTCATTTGGGTCTCCAATCCTCCATATTGGAGCACTTGTTAACAATTTCTTCAATTGTTAGAAGCTTTTCTAACATTCCATTGTCCACTGAAATTTCTTCTCCTTACTTTGCAAGGAAGTGATAGGGTGAGTTATCCTCGAGAACCTTGTGACAAACCTTCTCTAATAACCAGCTAGACCCATAAAGGATCTGAATTTTGTCACATTATCTAATGGCCTCAATATTCTCTGGGTCTACAACTATCCCATCTTTCGAAATAATATGCCCCAAGTAATGGATCTACTCCTAATAAAACAAGCACTTTCTCAACTTGGGATACAGTTGGTTCTCTCTTAGCACCTGCAACACCATCCTCGGATGTTGTTCATTCTCTTCCTCTGACTTGTAATACACTAGAATGTCATCCAAAAATACTATGACAAACTTGTCCAAATATTCTCTGAATACACCATTCATTGGGACATGAAAACATCGGGTGCATTTGACAATCCAAACAACACCACTGTAAACTCGTAATGACCATACCTTGTTATAAAGGCGGTCTTGCTGATGTCTTCATCCTTTATACTTACCTGGTGATATCTCGACCTGAGGTCTATTATCAAAATGATCTTAGCATCCTTCAACTGATCAAATAGATCATCTATCCTTGACAGAGGATATTTGTTCAATTGTCTGAAATCGATACAAAATCTTAGCGTCTCGTCCTTCTTCTTCATGAAAAAAGACCGGGGCACCCCAAGGTGACACGCTTGGGTGTATATACCCCTTCCTCATGAGCTCCTCAAGATTCACTTGCAGTTATTTCAGATCCGACATACTCATTCTATAAGGATCTTTTGACATTGGGGCTGCTCCGGGCATCAAGTTTACAAAGAAGTCAATATATCTCTTCGGGGGTAGTCCGAGTACCTCCTAAAATACATATTCAAACTCCTTTAGTACCACATGATCTCCAATCTTTGAGACCTCATCCTTAGATGCTTCCTCCACATGGGATGCAAATAATTGACAACCTTTCCTAAAGCACTTCTTCAGTTGCATTGATGAGATTTATCAGACAACAACAACTCTAGGAATTCCTTGGATTGTTTTCTAATTTCCTTCCTCATCTAGGAAAGTGAATTCCTTTTTACGACAATCCAAGATGGCATGGTGCTGGTCCAACCAGTCCATCCCAATTAGACAGTCATAAGAACCTAAAGGCAGAACATTCAATTCATCCTTTGTGCTCAGTCCATTCATGTCCACTGGACAGGACTTAATTAACTCAGTGACTTTCCTCTTGGTTCTTGTAACCAGCGGCACTAACCAAGACTTTTCATGTTTTCTTCTCGAAAATTGCAAACTTTCCACCAATATAGGATCTATATAACTATGTCTAGCCCCTGAATCAATTAAAATAGTAAATGGTTGGTTTTTCATCATACCTTCCACTTCAATCATGTGCGATTGATATTCTTCTTACTTGTTGTCTAGGGATGCATAGATCCTTGGAATTCTATTTCCCATGTGCTCCACCGTTTCAACCTTTTGAACATTATGGACAACTCTCACCTTGTCATTTCTATGGGGGAAATTTTTGTACCTATGGTTTCCTTTACAACCCCAGCATTCCATAGGTGATTGTCTTGGAATTTGCCTGCCCACTTCAGCCTTCCTGGGATCTCTAAAATATGGTTTTCCTTGAGGATTGTTTCTAAAAAAGGGTGGCTTATTTCCCTTCTTCCTCTTATCCATATTGAATTTATTCTTGTCTTCCCAAGCCTTCCAAAAACTAGGCTTCTCATATTGTTGGTCATACAAGCATTTTTCTCTTCTTATTGTTTCTTCCATAGTCCTAGGGTCATCGTACTAAATCGTGTCCCCAATGGAAGGGGGAAGTCCACTCAGATACCTTTGAATATTGATAGTATCATCCTTGATGAACGAAACATACTTCAGTAATTCCAAAAACTTCCATTTGTATTCATCAATGGCCATGTTGCCCGAACTCTTTCATCTTTCACTCATAATATCTTTTAGTTAAGTATTTCTTATCGAAATATCTCTTGAATTCTTTCCATATCATATGCTTCTCTCTAATGTTTTTCACCTGCACAATTTGATCCCACCACATGGATGCCTTTCCCTTCAGTTGATACATTGCAATTCTTCCTTCAACATGAGAGGAATAATTTTGTAGTTGGAAATATTTCCTCATGCCAAGCAACCATGTTTCAACATCTTCCTCCTTCTTATGTTCTCCATAAAACATAGGAGGCTTAATATTGTTCATTTGTCCCTTCAATTCATCCACTCTAGATCTATTGTTCTTTCTGGTAGGAGATGGGCTTGAACTACTGCGTTCCCTCCTCTTGGAGCAACCTTGGGAGTGATGATGGTGTCTACCAACACTCCTTGATATTCTTCCCTCAGAAGTCTAGTGACTCCCTGTTTTTCTTGAGCTACTCTCTTTGTCCAACTTCTTTTCTATTCTCTCTAGACTCTTCATTAACTTTAATTTGAATTTACCCTGTTGTTCCTTAGCTTTCATAATATTCTTGTTATCTACTCAATGAACCTAGGCATATTTTTGTAATCTTTCAATGATTTTCATCATATGCCCTTCCTTATCTATCTCTTCTCCATGCCAATATGAGTTCAATCCTTCAACTCCGAAATGGACGTCCATCCCTTTTATTTAATTCTATGAACTGGAAGCAATTTGTGTCTCTTCCATTTCTTTTCTCTCAGTGGAAAATCTAATCAGTTCTGGCACTCGCTAAACTTATGCAATCACACATGTAGACAAACAGAATTTTCCAGGCCCTCTTTCCTTAACAAATTCCACAACATTCATAAACAAAACTGATTACAAAAAATGTTCAGATTTCACGAATTTTCTGAGCTCTGCATGGCTCTGCAAAAATTTCAATCCTTATCCCTTTTCTCTTAGCCCCAACCCCTGCAATCATGGGTTGTGACCAGGCACTAGATCAATAGGTTCTTAACCCAGACTTCGGGATCCAAAGTCTTCATAATACCTCACAAAAGACTCTCAGAGTTCTGAATTAATGAACTCATGAAGTAGAGAGGATCAACCATCCACGTCTACCCAACATCCTATGATAGACACATACTATGGAACCTCAGGCGTCTGAGTTCTGAGACTTCGGGTCTTTGGAAATTCAGGACTTTCAAAGTTCTCACACTTGCTTCCTTTCTATCATTCTAATTTAGAAATCCTGAACCCCGGGTCCACATGGTACAGATGTCACCAAATCAGGTGGTGACACATGGTATGTATAGGAAGGCCCATGTCGCATCTAGCAACATCATCCGGCCCCACCACACCTACTCTCACTTTGGAACTTCAGACTTCATAATTTCTCCCCTCAACATACTTTAATTCTTTTGAAATATGAAATCACAATCTGCTCCTTTTCTTGATCCAAAGGTCAATCTCTTTTCCTATGATCTATGGTGTAGATCTCATTTGTGACTTCGAAGCTTTGGCTTTCAGCCTTTCTCATATATTTGCATCTAGCTTCACCACTGTCACGAATTCTGAAGTGATTCTAGGTTAATCCCTTCTGCACTTTCTCCAGATCCGATGGTCGTAAATGTCCTCCTCTCCTTCCGAACAGATCCTACAGTTCAAACACCTCAAGTGTTGAGCTCTCTCTATTTGTGGTAAAATACCATGTCGGTTGCAGTTTTATTCTACTTCTACTCCTTCTACGCTTTGTAACATGGCCAAGTAACCCCTTCGCACTCAAAACCATTCTAAGATTCAAAATTGGCTCCTCTAAACACCATTTCCACTCGAACCTTGGGTCCAAAGACCACTTATTTGGCCCATCCATGATCAATGTTGAAACTATGGCTCTGATACCATATTGTAACGTCCTCGACCATCAACCCGACTGTCGAGCAATGCTACTATGCGAAATAACACTTATATAATGTGAATTAAAATGAAGTTAAATGAATTAACACAGAGTAAACACAAAATTACTGCTACATACAAACTTAATAGAATTAATAGAAATTCATACATGCAAAGAAATACATGATAACATTTCAAGACACAGACATGACTCACATATGAATTAAGTACATAATTAATACTTATCTTTTAAACTGGTGTGACACCACCAACTGCATGCAGAACTTCCATGAACCTCCCAGCCTTATACTGTGCTACTCATCACTCTCAGCAATAGGTCACCCTCGAGTTGGGACTAAGCTCCATCAGGTAAGGGAATCTTAGGATAGGCAAGGTCAAAAGGAAGACACACAATTTATGAGGATGGATTCTCTCTGAGGATCCACTTATGCCCACTTCTCATAGAATCTCTTTCCCCACATGCTTGTCCCACCCTAGGAGTATACACCTTCACTTCCACACAGGACCGTCTTTTGGCTTCTAAACCTCCCTTGCCTTGGGCTTCAGCAACAGGCTGAACTAGAATTCTCTGAGCTCTGTGGTAGCTATAGGACCCCTTCTAGGAGTTCTAACTTCCTCCACACACTCTCTCACCTTGAGAGAGTCACTCATAGGCCTGACAACCTACATCTTCAACCAAAACCACCTCCCTCACCTGGAGAGAGTGTTGCACATAGGCCTAACAACCTGCTTCTCCATCTCCATTCTAGCACAAGGATCACAATAGTAAGTCTCAACAAGGAACATATGATGGCAAGAATTCATGCTCATACAAGGGAATGCATGTCCACAATAGCCCACAGTTATAACACACACATCATATATAATTATGGTATGCTCAGGTCTTAGAGAAGACACGGGTCGGCTTGAGAGGTGTGTGGCTATGCAGAGGTCCAGTGCAAAGACAAAATGGTTCTCGGAAAGGATTCTAGCGAACTCAGGAAGAGTATGGAAAAATCACAGAATGACTTAGGTGATGGATTTTGGGTCTCAAGTGCGTGCGTGAATATTGCAAAGGTCGAATATAGAGGCCATGAATTTCACGGGAATGTACCAGTTGGCTTCATGGTTTTGGTTTTTAGGAATGTGTGAGTGTATGCAGAGTCAAACACAGAGACCAGACAATTCAGACAATGGATGCAAGAATGGAGGATGAACCCCCATCACAGATCAATTATTGGGTTAAATTTCATGTGCCTGGGCCGACACATGTCACCCATGAAGCTGCATGCACTCCATCAAGTATGTGTTCCCTTTTTTACATGTTGGAGTTGCATGTGTTTCCTCTCCCAGGGCTTAGGATAAAAACATGTCTTTCACACCACTTTGGAATAATAATAATAAAGTATTATTCCCAAGGACTTAAACCCCTAAGATTAGCCCCTCATTCCAACCATTTAACCCCCTTTCCCTTCCCCACCTTGTGGAATATTAGTCCCCCATCACTCTTTCTTCATGGTCGGTCGACACACAATGATGTTTATATTTTATTAATGATTTGCATAATTACATATACAAAAATCAAGCTCTTGGCCTTTAATACCTAGGCTCTCCATCCTATTAACAGATAAGCTTATCAGCTTATAAATACTTGTCTCACTAGCCTATAAAACATAATTGCAATTCATAATTACAACAGGGGATCATCCTTGTGGATATTACATATGTCAGTTCTATAAAATTCAGGTGAGAGTACAGATCCACCAAGAGTAGAAAAAAAAGAAATGTTCAGGTCATTCCAATACCCTTGTTTGACACCTATATCAACAAAATAATTGCATCGAGCTAATCAACATGGTACCACTCTATTTTAAGTATTTTTGGTAGACCTATCCATGCCACCACCAAAGCATCTAACTTAGAAGACCCAAGACATTGTCACATTGGTATCACTCTTCAAGAACCCTTTTTCGTGGACACAAATCTCTATGGATAGCACTCAAGGAGTAGATATTTGCAACAAAGTTTCCACTTTGGAAGCTCCGTGTGATGAATCAAAAAAAAAAATAGATCATAACCATTCCTATGCTTAAAAAAATCTTGATGATATCTATGGAAAGATAGATAATCTAAATTTACTACATTACTAGATCTCCAAACTCATGGTAGTACAAAATCATATCCTCATTTGAAAATCCTTGAGTTATCAATGGATAAACTAATTCCCCAAAAGGAAGGGTTTGAATAATCCAATCCCAATGATAATAAATCCACCCCAATTTTTCACGTTGAGAAATATTTATTGGACACAATTTGTCTTAGACCTCTATGCAGGCTTTGAAACAAACACTCATTATTTGGAACAAATAAAAAAGTTAAAACAATATGGCATAGTTGAGAATTTCATATCCACTTCTAATCAATTTACCATCTACACCGGAGGCATGTCCAATAATTATTTGAAGGAAATCATTACCGATGGTTTGAAAGAGGATATACATGCACAAGTATTAATGGATGATCCCACCACTTGGCTGAAATCCTCTCAAAGAACTTTCGATGTCCAAAAGGTGGTGAAACTATTCGACAACCTAGTTATTCAAACAAAGGATGAAAACCTTTAGTAACCACTCACACATCTATATCAAATATCAACACACCAATGTTTTTACGTGGTAAAACACCTATGGGGAAACATCCATGGCAGCAACCAATGTGGCCACTTGAGGAAATTTATTAATGCAAGAGAGAAACTATTATAGAGATTTTCTCAAATTGATCATCGATAAATGAACCTCCATGATATTTAAATAGATATAATGGCCTAATAAGGTGTTAAGCCAAAAATCAATATAATTGTTAATATTGAGGAGAATATGATCTGTCGGATCACTCTATGTGAGGAAAATATTGTGACTGTCAAATTACAAATGCATACTAATGCATACTAATGAACCACACTTCAACCTTGTTAGCACTAGAAGTCACACCTAGATTGTTTTAGGTGTAATCCTAGTACCCATCAGAATATAAATGGATTGAATTGGTTTGAGTAGGTGGATCAACAAGAGTAGGAAAGAAAGGGAGAGGGGAAAAAAATGTTTGCGGAGGCATTCCATTGGGCATGGAGTCATAACATCCTACATATAAAAGGAAATCAAACTGTATATCATACAAAGGGATATGTAATGTTGAGTAAAAGCATAGTGAATATGAAAAAATGAAGAATATAAATTGTACGGATATCCTTTATGCAACAGATTAAAGATTTCTTAAATAGTGAAAAATGATTTAATGGGAAAGCTACAATAGATCCTCTTCTATTCATGAATCCATTAATCAATGGAAACTATGATCCTCAAAACCTGAAATATATTCAAGCAATATGATAACAAATAAATGGGAAAACAAAGAATACCATCTAATAACAACTCTCATGAATATTTAATGGAAGAAAATGTCATTACAAACATGCCCTCAGGCTTACAAATGAGCAACAAAAATGCTCATCTATCTCTCACCTCTATTGGATCATGAATCCGATCATTTCCTTATCAAAATCCACTTCATATATAGTGAATTATCTCTCTCTACCCTAAGGAGGTAGAAACCAAGAAACTACATAGGGTCGTCCTCCATTTAGGAGTCTTGTACAAAATATTTCAACAAAAAACATAACAAATTCCTATTTCGGGGGATCTTGTCTATTGAGATAAATAAATTTTGAAATGGGTCATGCTACTTGATATGGAGATGGAACACATGTCCCTCATGTCCAAATAACTCCTAGGAAAATATTAGAACCTTCCCTAACAACTAACAACCCTCCCATAGCTCAAATTTTTCATACTAATAGATTTCACAACGCCTTTGACAACATGCGCTACTAACTTTTTGTTGTAGGTGAATCCCCCTACGGACAAGTGGATTCCCTATTGGTATCTAGAATCTTAAGGCCAATATAGAAAAGTGCTTAAGATGGTCACTGACTTCCTTTTAGATCTAATCAAGCTAATAAATGAAAGAGAGGGAGAAAGATATGTACCTTATTAGCGACGTTTGTCCTTGCAAAGTCTAAGCTGAGCTTCGATCCTGAGCTCCCTGGTAGGTCTTGTAAAACAAACAAAGGTACAAAAGACTTCCTACTCTACTGAGATTAGCTCAAACATAGATCCATCTACTGCAGACAAACTCATATGGAACAAGCATAAGTTTGAAATAAATAGGCCAAGCATTGATTATTAATGAGAACGAGTAAAAGTACTTAAAATCCCTTGAATGAAGGTGCACCAACTTCTTCCAGTTCTCCTTGTCCAACCCCTTTGCTCAAATAATCTCCACTGATTGCTTTGATGACATTTCACTCATGAGATCATAAGTTTCATGTAATTCTCAATCTCCATTTTACCTTTCACCATGAGAAGGCCTCATTATATAACCTTGGAGAGGTCCAACCACTTGAGAGATCTTTGGAATAAGTTATCGATTCCTCTCCTTCAGTTGAGGATCTTCCCTAAGATCATGCATTGACCATATATTCGAATCCAACAACCTTTAGGAATTGAGGGATTCTTCCCTGATTTGCCTCAACAAACCCAAAATTTGCTTAGAAAAGGGGTAGCACTCCCCCAAAAGGGTGCACAGGATACTCAAACACTCCCCCAAAGAGGCGTAGGGAGTGCCAGTACTCCCTGACAGTGGGTAGGTGATCGTTCCTCTCCAAAATTCATTTTTTAGTAGTTCTTTCAATGGAAAAAGGTTTGTTCTTCCTGTCAATTGATTTCTCTTCTTCCAAACTAGCCTTTGAGGTGTCTTAAGTGTCCTTGTGATGTTGTTAGGGGCACGACATAGGCAATATGGTAATATGATGTTTCTGACACTTGCAACACGTATAGTCAATATGTGACACTTGCGGACAAGATGTGACACTTACAACACTCGTAATGACGACACTTGAGATGATATTGAAGTGAGTAATTTTGAGGTGTAATAGATTTCCCCCCTAAGTACGAAGTTAGAAGACGATGATTTCTGAAGTTCTTTGTAGAATTTTTCGAGAAAGGGTATGGATGTAGAGAAAAAGGAAAAAATATGCACACAACCATCAAACAAATATTATGACATGTTTCAAACCCAGGGTAGGCATACCTATGCTTGAGTGATAAAGACTTTTTAGGTATGGCCACCATAAAATACAATGCAGACCCATAATTATATTGACAAAAGGTATAGCCATTGAAGATAAAACATGGATCTATACTCCCATGACCTGAACTAATTGTGGCCACAAATAATACACAGTGGATCTATGAAATGACAAGACATAGACACGGCCAATACAAAGTGGATCTATGTAATAGTATATGTGTCATAGTTCAAGAGAACTCCTTCACAACCTGGGAAAAGTACATATAAGAGTGATTACTCAACCCAGGGTCTTCTTACCAATCTCGATGTAGTATGAATCTAACCATGTGAATAGATTTCTTGATGTCGAACATGGCAGAAACCTCTTGATTACTGGTCAATGATGTAAATCGTTAACAAGAACGAGGGAAAACACCATTGATGTCAATGATTCCCAAGGTACTCTAGTACATTCCGATGAATGTGAATAGATGAGATGAAGTCGAACATATTTGGAATCATCCGATCAGAGGTCAATTATGTAAACCCACTATTGGACATGAGGAGACCTTCCATTGAGGCATGCAGGTCCCAAGGTACTAACTAGTTTCTAAGTCTGAGTCCCTGTATAATGTGTTGAATTCAACAGGAATAGACTCGTCGAAGGAGGGCCTTGATGTATCCCCCATCAATGACATGAAATAGACACAGAGATGTAATTGGTAGATCGAATGAACATGGACTGACATGGGTATTGAAACATGATATTTGTGATGGATGACTCTCGAGGCAGATACTTCCCTTGAACATTGAGGCACATCAACAAAAACTTGACATGGACCAAAACTTGATGATGCAGTGGATATTGTGACTTTCGTCAGGTGACCCAAAGGGGTAAAATAAACTCAGAGGATTGGCTCAGTGCATAGGTTCAGTGGATTAAAATGTGTGCAAATACAAAGTGTCGTGTTCAGGGGAAACTGTAAGAGTTATTGGTAGTGTTCTCAAAAATTGTTTGGCTTGCTTCTTTCAATTTTTCCCCCATCCAGATAGAAGAGTACCTCTTTTTAATTTAACGAGCTCGAGGAGGGTAACACATGATCGATATGACTCACCTTTGGTAAGTCCCTCTTTCGTTGTTTAATGAACTGGAAGAAGTAAGGGTTCGGTCCTGTATGGGCCCTTCAATGTATGATTGTTTAACGAGTCCAGAGAAGGTAAACACGGTGGTTTTTCATATTTAGAGAGTCTTAAAACAACTTAAAGATGACTCCAGTGTTGTCCTTTTTCATTATGTTAGTCTCGTGAGGATGAAAAAGAGATAAATTATCACTCGAAAGACGCCCTTTCAAACCTTTTAATGAGTGGGAAAGGAAGCACGATCACTTGAAAATGTTTTCACATTTAGGGAGTCTGAAAAGAGTTTAAAGAAGACTCTAGGGAGTTCCTTTTTCATGTATCCATGCAGGTCCGAAAAAGAGAGAAAAGTTTACCCAATGCATTCTCATGTGTTTGAGCTTGAGAACGAATGAAGACTATGCTCATGAAGGTGACAAGATAAAATGAACAAACCTACTTCAAAACCTGCCAATAATGTCAAAACTGCATTCCAGGGGATCAATAAGCCTCCAAAAATTTCTCAAAAACCCAAAAATAACTATATCATATGAGGAAAAAAAAATGAAAATATAATAGTAAAAAGGGGTAACATTTGTCATTTACCATTTCATTTATGCAGAGATTTGTAGCAGTGGAGAATTTGTGTTTTAGAGCTGAATCTTGAATTGTTCGGTGCCAAAGCTATGGTTGATCGTTTTCCTCATCATTTGGACCAGGTTGGTGTTCTTCTCCTTCTCTTTCATTTGCACAATTTAAATTTTTTTTTAAGGCACTAAAAAGTTATGAAAAATGATGCCCTGGGTCAGCCCAAGCGCCCAAAAATCTCAGCGCTCCCTAGAAATCATGGGTATGCACTGCATGACTTGGAAAACATTCCTCTTAACCCATGGGTGGCATGACAATGCTCTGATGTAGTGGAAATGGGGGCGCTGTCTCAAAAAACCACAAGAAAAATGCCCCAAAAAAGGCTCACACGTGCTCAACATGTGAGGAGGACGTTTTGAGTTTTTGAACATTTAAATGGCTAATGTAAGGGTGGATTGATGTCCTAATGTTCATATGAAAAGGGCATTGTTCTTTTGAAAAAAAATCAATCAGTTTTTTAATTTTTAAAATTTCCAAAGATTCGCCGAAATCATGATTTAATGAATTTTGTTATTAATTGCAGGTGACTTCGGCAACATGCTTGAGTGGAAAGAAAGAGAACATGATATCGATGATGTGGCCACTTTGAAAAGTCCCCAATAGAGAGTCATGTTGAGTAAGTGTGGTCTCCTCAAATATTTCAAAATGCAAAAGATGAAGAAGGAGATTCTTCTTCTCGAATACATGATCGGGTTGTGGAATGTTGCAGAGCAAGGGTTCCAGATAGGGACATGGCTTCTGACCATTGAGTTGGAGGATGTATATTTCATAATCAGTCTTTAGAAGAGAGGGGTTCCTATATATTTATCTGGGAAGAGGGCACTTCTTGCACCTGCGGATGAGTATCTAGCAAACCATTGTGTCTCATGAGCGAGGCTAGTTGGAGGCAGGATTGTAATCAAAGATATCAGAGACTTGCCTCTTCAATCCATCTTGTTTTCCATCACAAGCATAGAAGGAAGTACCCATGCACATATAGTCTCAATATCATAGGTGGCTTATGGTTTACAGTGTTTAGAGCCAACACTGTTCAACTGGAGTGTGGGGTTCCTTCAAAATGTGAAGGAACAAATCACGAGGCAGAGAAAGACAACAAAAGTAACTTGGGTATGGTTCATTCTTGGTTTCGTTCTTTTTAGAATGCATTCCCCATATGAAACCTCACATTTCATTGGCAGTGCGACCAGTGGGAGAACCACGTATGGAGTGGTGGACAAACCTGTCTCCGAAGCTAGGGTCAGATTCAGAGTTTAGATTTACTGAGGACTTCTTCGCTTGGATGAGACACCAATTGATTGTGATAGAAGATTTTCCATACGCCATGGTGGATTTACGGGGAAGAATGGACTTGGTCCTTCCAGTAGGAGAGGATTGGGATGCATTAGGTGAGAAACCAAAAATAATCTTGAGAAGTGTTTCTTTTATTTTTAAAAACATTATATTATATTTTTTTGGGTGGTACATAGAAGAGTCTTTAAAAGACATATCATTTCATCGTGTAGATAGAGGAGTAGTACGTCCAGCAAATATGCCAGCATTGGGGCATCACAGAGATTCTCAGGTTATAGCTGATCAGGGGATAGCGGCAGGAGAACTCCAGGAGGTTGAAATAAACCTCCAAGGCCTCACGATAGGTATCCCTCTTCTCAGGAAGTGGGAAATACCGCTACATCTACAGAGACACACTATGGGGGTGTCCGAGAGTCTTAACTCTCTATTGAGGTGAATAGCCCATGCAGTGATATATTACTCGCAACATAATGTGATGCAGGGAGATTAGGATCTTCTTGATGATTGTATAGTCTATAGGATGATGTTTATGGGTGTGAGGACCCACATTTTTCCTATCTATGTACCATTTTTTATGTAATCAAACATTTTCAGTCATGTCGTATATATATATATATATTTCCAAGTTTTTACAGTGCCAAAATATTTCCAAATGATGTTTTTATGTGATGTGTTTTAATTTACATGATGATATGTGATGTGATTCATTTCCTTTATGAAAGCTTATCTATGTCTGAGATATCTATCCATAATCTAATTTGCTAGTGAATCCAAAATGGTATTAAGTTCTCTTGGTATATGTCGATATTCGATAAAATCAAACATTCATTCAAGACGGTGAACTCATAGGTGGAGATGTAGAAAGATAGGGTTGCGAATAGCATAGATACGATTGAGTTGACATACCACGAGTTGAGAGTCCAAATTGACAATTATGTGAGAAATGCCTAGGGAGGATGCTTCAGTTAAAAGTCCAATGATAGCATGATATTCTTCCATATTATTAGTTGTCGATCCTAAGCAAATACCTCCTGAACTAACCAACTCATCAGAGTGGTAAATGACCCAAGTTGCAAAAGCAACGTTTTGGGTGTGTCGAATAGCACCATCCACAAACTCGACAAAGATAGGAAAGGAAGATGTCATCTGCGCATGAAAAACACAAGACACAATATAAGTGGCTAAAGAAAAAAATCGAGCACGCAAGAGAAAAGACACACCAAAAATAACAATAAAATAGTGTACAAAGAATGTACGCTAGATTTCCTAGGCATAGTACTTCTTCACGTAAATCCCATTCTAGGGCTCGCCCAGGGAAACTTCATCGTAATTGACCAGTTCGTAGGCACCTTTATGTAGAACATGTTTCACAATGTAGGGACTATGCCATAGAGGTTCTAACTTCCCTGTCCCTAACTTATCCTGAGCCTGGTCATATACGAGGACTAAGTCTCCTTCTGCAAAAGTGAGAGGATGGACGAATTTTTTGTATTGATGTTTGATTCACTTTTCATACGTCTCATTAACGAAAGCAGCATCATGACGTGTTTCGTCTAGTCTAGTCAAGTGTAGGAAATGTTCTTCTTCAACAGAAGTGTGGGGCAGGAGTTCTACTTTAAGTTTTAGTGAAGGAATTTCACACTTGATTGGTAAGACATCCTCAATGCCATATACTAATTGGAAGGGAGTGAATCCAGTAACAGTTTTTACTGAGGTCCGATAAGCCCAGAGAGCGGAAAAACATTGTAAATGCCAAGATGTCTTGTTTACCCCTACCATCTGTTGGATCATCATTTTTTGGACCTTGTTGATAGCTTCAACTTTTCCATTAGCTTGAGGGTATTAGGGAGATGATTTCTTGTGGATAAAACCCAACTTGGTATGCAACTCATTCATCATCTAGTTTTGAAAATGGGAACCATGATCAGTGACAATGGCTTGTGTAACACCAAAGTGAGTGATGATGTGATTAAAAAAGAAAAGGGTTGCAGTACGGTCTTCATTCAGAAAGGTAGGCATAGCCTCAACCCATTTTGTAAAGTAATCGATGACGATGATTATATAACCATGCCCCCCGACTGAGGTAGGGTTACACTGCATGGAATCAATGCATCATTTGCAAAGGGGTTGATGGAAATAACGGGATGCAGTGGAGCAGGTTGGGTGTATGCCTTGTTTTGAAAAACTTGGCAAGGTGGGAATTTTTTACGACCTCCATTAAATCCTTGAAGATGGAGGGCCAAAAGTATCTGGCCCATAAAATTTTATGGGCAATAGCCATCCCAGAAAGGTGACTGCCACAAGCTCCAAGGTGATAGTCATTGAGGACACATTCAACCTTTTCATGAGTGAGACATTGTCATAGGACAATATTAATGCCACGACTATATAAAGTGTCATTGATAATAAGATAATGAGGAGAGTGGTGGCGAATACAGAAACATTATTCGTGAGAGATATTTGGTTGCAAATGTTGTGTCTAGAGATAGAGAATGATGTCTCCATACCAAGGATCATAAATGCTAATGAGGAATAAAGATTCGTCGAGAAGAGAATCTCTAGGCTCAATTTCTTCATCAACATGGGAAAAATCACAAATGAGTTCTATGAACACTAGGGAATTTTTAGATTTGGACTTGGAAAATTCAAGATCGAATTCTTGAAGGATTACGATCCATTTAGAGTATTTTCCCCCAAGCACCTGACGTGTCACGATGTGATACATGGGGTTTGAATATGCGATAGTCATGGTGGTGTGTAACAAAATGTAGTGACAAAATCTATGGACGATGATGACGGCTTCCAGAGAAAACTTCTCAACATGTGAGTAACAAAGTTTAGGTCCAGATAGACTTTTACTCATGTAATAAGTCACATGTTCTTCACCAGAAGATTCCTCTTGAACTAACACCATGGAAATAGTGGAAGCAAAGGCTGCTAAGTAAAGGATATAATTCTTTGTATAGTTTGTAGGATGTAACAAAGGAGTGTTAGTCAGTGCATGCTTGAGAGCATCGAATGATCGTTGAGTAGTGTCATCCTAGATGAAAGGGGCATCTTTCCGCAATAATCGCATGAAGCCTTTTATGATCTCAGCGTAGTTACAAATAAATTGGTGCATAAAGTTTCCTTTCCCCTGCAAACTTTGGAGTTTTCGTAGGTTGGTAGGTGAGGGTAAAGCTATAATAGCTCAAATTTTTAAGGGATCCACTCGAATCCCGTCCTTGGAGACAATAAATCCAAGAAGCCGGCCAGATTCAATAGCAAAAATACACTTATGTGGGTTCAGACAAATGTGATAGAACTGACATCGAAGAAAGATAGCCCGTAGATGACCAATATGGTCAGATTGACTAGATGAGTGGGTGTGTAAGTCATGAAGGTAAGGTTTTGCAATATGTTTGATATCGTGGAAATCATAGGACATGTCTCACTGGAATGTAGCCCCAACATTTTTAAGGCAAAATGACAGCTTCCGATACGCGAAAATTCCCCACAGGCAGACGAAGGTTGTCTTATGTTGATCATTCGATAAGACGTCATTCTGGTTATACCCTGAGAAACCATCCATAAAAGAGAAAATTATGCTACCAGTGAAATTATCAATAATCTAGTCGATAAAGGGTGTTGGGTAGTTGTCTTTTGGACAAGCCTTGTTAAGATCCCCATAATCAACACAAATTCGAATGGTCCCTTGTTTCTTAGTAATCAGAATGATATTGGAAACCCATTATGTGAAGGGTACAGGATAAATGAAGCCATATTTGAATAACTTTTCAACCTCTACCTTAATATCCGCGATCTTTTTAGGGTGGACTGGGAAGATTTTATGTTGAACAGTTTTGACACCAGGGTAGGTTTTAATCTCATGCATAATGATTGACGGATCGATCTTGGGCATCTCTTCGTAGCTCCAGGTGAAGACATCGTGAAATTCTTTAAATAAACCAGTATAAGGGACCACTTCCTTGGGTAAGCAATTAACTCTGAGGTTAATGTTTTCCACGACACCTTCCTTGATTGAAATATCAATAACGACCGTAGATGATATGTTTCCCAAATTCTCCTCAGAAAGACTATCTTGTGTGAGGATGGGAGATTGCGGAAAATCGACAACATCAAGAGGGAAGACATAGTGTATGTCTTCTTGAATTTCTTCGAGAGGTGGAAGAAGAGAGGAACGATGATGGCTATCATCCCAAGGTACATCATCGAGGCTAAGCATTTCCATTATGGATTCATCGAAAGAAAACATTTGAGAAATGTAGTCAATTGCAGACGACAAGGAATTTAACCATGATGGTATAGAATAAGTGTCGGGTGCCAAGAGATGTTGGTCATTCGAAGAGGGAGAGGCAGATTGGATGGCAATGTATGAGGTTTCGATTGGAATAAGTGACATGGTTTCACCTAGTGCATCGAATTCCAATGGACTGGGTACAATACAAGGGTTAGATGATTCCAAGGATTGATAAACCATAGTCGAAATCATATTGATGATGGCAATAAGATGTGCAATGGGTGTAAGTGGTGTAGGGAAGGTACCCATGAGGCTAGAATATTTCAACAAACAAACACCAACACCTTCATATGTGATTTTTTTATCTCCCAAGAATGTAATATTGTTGGTAGCAGGAGTGCGAGAGTCAAGTGTGCAGAAATCCCGCTGATCGATGGTGACAATTTTTCCTTGATGAGGAAATTGCACACATCGAAAAACAGACAAAGTGACAGTGGTCATAGCATAGAACCAACTTATTTCGAGAAACAAATTGTAATTGAGGGGAGCATCGACCACCTCGATGTCAACAGAAATGGTTTTGTCGCCTAATTGGACGGATAGGAACTGCAAGAGTCTATGCGGATGAAAACCTCGCCCATCAAACACATGTAACATCGTTGGGGATTTATTAAGTACACGTGATTTCAATATTTTCCAACAGGCTAGAGACATGACACAAGTGGAGGCTCCCTCATCCAGAATAGTTCGGTGTATTTGTTGATTGTGAACAACAACATCAACTTGGAAAGAAAGTTGGTGAGAGAGTCAATATGTAAAATTATCCAAGTTAAACATGATATTGTTAGATGACTTCGGATCAAAAGCACCAATAGTAGCCAAGAGTGTTATGCATTGACTGGGACAGTGTTGTAGAAATTATAATGTAGACATAAAACACGGTGCCCGAGCCAGATCTTCAACAATGTTGTAGTGTTGGGCGACATGTGAGCTAGGATTAAAGGTAGACTTTTGGATAGTGCTCTTAGGAGGGTGTAATATAGATTCGAACGTAGGTTTCTTGATCTGGAGTGGTCCAAATGGAGGACTGATGGACGAAGGACTAACAGAGGATGGTGATGGATCCTGAGGAGAGTTGTTAGTGATCTTCCCTTTATCTTGTTTAACTGGTGTGTTGTAGGTCATCGAGTGAGTGGTTAAGTCAATCCCATTGAAGAGATATATGTGGGCACTTGCCGAGGCTTCATCATTATGAGTGTGGATGGAACTTCCCCCTGGAGAGGGGGTTTGAGAAACCATGGATTGTTGTTGAGGAAAAGGCTGAGTAAGCATGATGGGTTGGGAATTTCCTTTAAAGAGTTTGGCCACTTCATCCCGATGTGGACAGTATCGAGTGTAGTGATTGTCACCATAGATAAGACACGGGAACTTTTGTTTCCGCTGTGGATTCTTTTCGTTAGCAGGTGGTGGGTTTTGATCTTTTAGTTGTTCATTATTATTAGTCTTTTTGTTTTTATTCTTTGTCTTTTTCTTACCTACAGTCTGCTACAAGGATGTAGACTAAACTGCATTTACCTCAGAGACTTGGGTATGAGAAGAGGTATAGGGTGTGGTCAAAATAGGTGTAGATGTGTAAGTAGATTGAGGTGCAACTCCAATCGATTGGGATGTAGATTGAGATTTGAGGATAACGGCTTAGATGGATCGGTATTATCTCGAGAAACATTTGGAAGAAAATCATACAAAAGACCATATTGTGAATAAACCAAATCTAAGTACTGAGCCTGAGAAATGGTTTATTGCTCGATCACTGCGACACCCATAGTGACATCACGAGCGATTGGGGGTAAAAGTGATTTAGTAAACCATTCTACCAATAATATGTCAATAATGATTACCTTGACCATACTTCGTCGTCGTCTCCACTCATGAATATGGTTAGAGATATGCATGGAGTCAGTTTGACGAAGGGAGGTCAAGAGTTCAATACCCGTCTCATAGTGAATAGGTAGTTGAAAGTGCATGACGAAATACATGGCAACGGAATTGAAATCATGAAAAGAAGCACGTAGTAGTTCAATATACCACTTTGTTGTTGAGCCCGTAAGTGTTTGCTGGAAAAGAAGAAAATGTATAGAATCATCCATGAGGGAGTTTGATGAACACCACAAATAGAAATTCATCACATGGTTATTTGGATATTCTCTAGATTTTCCATCAAATTTTGGAATATCAGAGGGAAGTTTAGCTGGAAT
Organism: Picea engelmannii; assembly: GCA_009831015.1. Lineage (NCBI taxonomy): Eukaryota > Viridiplantae > Streptophyta > Pinopsida > Pinales > Pinaceae > Picea > Picea engelmannii. The sequence continues at coordinate 112,904 of ML788484.1, forward strand.
AAGTGGCCAAACCGGTGAATGAAAAATAGGATCATTAGTTAACAGAGACAAGTCTGGGAGATCCAGAGTTGCAAGGAAAGGTAATTGTTGGTTAATTTGTGGATGATACTGGTGTGGCATAGGAACACTTGTAGGAAAATAAATTGGGTTGGGTGGATAATTGTAACCAGTAGTTCCTCCTACATATGGTTGTTGTTGGCTAGGATAAGCAGAATTTGATGATGGCTGAGAAACATTTTCATAACTTGGTGGGTTCTAAGCATTGTAAGCCAGGTAATTTGCTTTTCCATAAGGAGGACAAAACATTTTCCCTTGAGGAGGGTGTTGATGGGTCTTAAACCCCTTAACTCAACAGTAGGAACCAAAATCGTCACTGAGGCCCAATTAGACTCTGCACCATTTGTGATTGGAATGGTTATCCAAATCTCACGATCCAGCCAATTTGATTGATGGGCTTTGTGTTTTCTTGTGGAGGCATCTCCTTCAGTCAGGATTTTCTCTTTTGGTATTTTCTCTTTGGTTATGATAAATGTGAGAAAAGGCCGGTATAAACCAACTTGGCCACACAGTGATAAGGAATTCTGAAGATTGGGAAAGGTCGGGCTCAGGATAACCCTCACTCCAGCATGCAAACAATGATATCTTACCACAAGCCTAGTAATAATACTCTAACCGTGTGAGCACTCGATCACTAGCTGAGATTTTAACCTAAACTATCCAAGAAAACAAGATGAGAGAAAATTTAACTACTGCAAAAGGGGATGAGCTTGGGATAACCTGTTGCTCAAACATGCAAACGATAATCCTATACCACATGCCTAGTAATAATACATTAACCATGTGAGCATCCAATTATTGTTTGAGAATACTAATTAGAAGAAAATAGTTTTATGATAAGATCAATAGCAAGAAAAATAATTCATCTACCATGATCCTTCATCGTACATCCACACAACAATTCATTATTTCCATCATTAGAGAAAAGAACAGCAAAACAATTGCACCAGATAACTTGACAATATATTCGCTAGCTCTTACTTATTACATCTACTCATGAAATGAATAGGAAATAGTTCTTCTCCAGGCTCAATTACACATGCATATGATGAAAACAACTTCGTCTATGGTCCATAAGGACTTCTTCATTCATAGAAGCTCCAAAATAATTCTTAACAACTAGAAAGAAAATATTTCTTGCAACAAACCATCGACCTCTTGGACCATCGGTTGATATTCCTATTTATAATATAAAGTCTTAATAGTAATTAATGGTAAAATACAATTTGAGCTAATAAAAAATCGCCATGTGGTGTCATTATCTGACAGTCTTTCAACAGTCCACCCGAGTCGTTTCTTCAAAAGGGTGGACTCTTTCATAATCAGACCATCTGATAAAGATTTCTTCACAAGTATGGGCCCACAGGAATCTGTGTTGTTCCATTGGGGACGCATATATCCCTCTGATGTTCATTGCATGCGCTCGGTATTTTATCAAGGTGGAATTAAACTGTTGCAACATGATATTAGCTCTGATCGGGTGTTCTGTGAATTGTCTCACCTATCCCGGCCTTATATCCCTTACCTTTGCGCACTCTTCAACCCATAAGGAGTCTCATTCGACATACATCGTGAGCATGTTTCTTATGTCGATAAACTCACTGGGGTTTCCAAATTCAGGGAGCTTGATATCTTTCATTACTTTATTAATTTTATCCCAGTGCTTCTAGAACTTGGCATATTGTTCTTGGATCTCTCAATGTGCATCCTAGGACATCTTAGTCCAGTATTTTGTGGATCTCTTTATGTGGTTGAGGATATTTTTGTATAACAACTGAATTCCATGTTCTTCCTTTTCTCGACCCTGTTGGACTGTGTCAATGTATTCGAGCCTTTTTACCGCTTGTTGCACTCTTTCATGCCATCGTTCCATCTACTTGCATGCTACAAGAGCCATCAGAGTGTCCTCCTAGAATTCAATTATATTTTCAGTTAACAGAGTTCTTTCTTTCTTGTACTCATTGTAAAATCCTGAAAACTCACTATTCAAATATGTTGCAGTCTGTGTGGTACCTTTATAATACTCAACAATATGGCGCAAGTGTTCCAGTTCCTTCAAAGTATCCACTAGTTCTCTTTCATCCCTCCTGGCCCTATCCTGGGAAACATCAAAGAGGGCTCTTCCCATGCCTATTAGTTCAAACTTGCAAGCATCTGTTGTGTTTATCAAAATTTCCTCTGTGGTAACCAAAATATAACGGTCCACAGTAGTCTTCCTCTTCTTAGCAGTCCTTTGTATGATGGTCTTCCTCTTTTGATCATAGGAGATTGCATAGATGTCCACCACTTCATCTATCGGCTATGGTATCGGTTGGTCACCCCATGTAAGCGTGTTTTCCAAGCTGTCAGTGGTATATATTTGTTCAATATCAGACTCTTGAACCTCCTTGTTTTGTTCTGAAGGCCCGACCTCTTCCTAATGTTTATTGGGGACCTGAGTATCAAGTGGAATGGATGTGTCAAGAGAGAGCTCAATACTTGCATGTATTCTAGCCATGGCATCTCCGACGTCCTTCTGTGGGGATATCTTTGTTGACACATCTAATTATGACTTGTCCTTGGGACTACTTGCTTGGGTCTTCGATGCCTTGAGCATTTCTATATCTAAGCCGCTTCCGACTCCTTTTCCTTCTTCTACATGCATAGAGGTTTTCTGAGATGCCTCTACACTCTCATCATCACTATATATATCTATGAACTCAGACAGAGGGTTAGGTGCACTAGTTTCGATTGACACCTGGCCTAGCTTCGATTGAGCCGTCATGCCTGTCGGTGAATCGACTGGCAACAGTGTGGATTGAGGGTCATCTGATCCGTTGATGTTACCGGGGTCTAAGAGATTGGAGCCGCCTACCCCTTTTGGGTTCTCTTCTGGGTTACTGGTCAGAACGCTTGATAAGAGGGTCGGATCCATTATTTGTTGAGCATGTTGGAGAAATAGTGTTCCTCTTTCCCTTGCACCTAAAGTTCTAAGAAAATTCTAGTTTTGTACAGGGGATTCCTGGGGAGCTTCCATTATTTTGGTCGATTTGAATGTTACCCTTTCTTTACTAGTCCTGATAATTTCTTCCGCTCTTTCTACTCTTTCATCCAAGGACGTCTCTTTCTCTTCCCAACTCATGGCCTTGAACTTGTTTATTCTGGGGTCAACCATTCTTTCCACCACCTCATCCCAATCTTGAGCATTTTCAGTGAAGATTTCATCCTCAAATCGGTCATGGGCATAAGGCCAACAGGATGATACTTGTGATGCATGTTTCGAGACCAGACCCTTGGGATCGTGCTTGCGAAAACATCCCGTCTAGAACCAAAATTCCAATTGACTTAACCCCTCTTGTTTGGCCTCCACAGTGTCTTTAATCTGGTAGAAGCTAATATGAAACCCATAGGGTATGAATGCCCATTTCATATCCTTCACCAACGTGGCATTGTAACCCTGCAATATAGTTTGGTAACATATTTCCCCTAGTACCAGTCGACTGGGGACATATATAGGTAGCAAACGTGGTGCTCCTGTAGGTTTCGTACTCGTCTAGGTACTAGTGACCGACTTTCAATATAACCTTTTTGGCCGCATCAGGCAGCCTTGAGCACTCTTTCTTGAATAGTAAGAAATGAATAGGTTCAATAAATTGGTCGCAAATGAGAGAGTAGGATCTTTTATACTTGTTCTCCCACAAGATGCTAAAATAGACATGGACCAGGAGCTTGGAAGCATGCTAGCTCAGGTTCATTCCTGTGAAGACATTTCTTGCACAGATGATGTCTAATAGATAAGATGCCATGTAGAAGGTAGGAGTTTCTCCTTCCTTGAGTTGTTGAGCCTATAGAATGCAGGTGCTAAGATGTTTGGAGATGATCGCGCCCTAGTTGAAGCTTGTTCTGGAGATGGAGACAGTATAAGCTAAAGACATCCATGTCTCCGAAAACATGAACCAATATTTTTCTCCATGCAACCAACAAAGGAGAGCCATTAGATAGATATAAGGTTGTCTGAGGTTGGTTGTTGGGTACCAGATGGAGTTTTGGTTAGTGAATTTTTTATCTTCTCTCCACCAGGACACCATGATTTTGCTGGTGTCGTTCTTTTGATAAAATTTCACAACAAAATCCCTATTCAAACATTCATCTAGCTCCCTGAGCTTGTAATACCTTTGGACTTCTAGTGGGAGGAAAACCCCGACGATTTGACCATTATCATCATTAATTACACACTTTTGTGTATCGATGTGATAAATAAGCCATTTCAAAAGTTCGATGCAAGGGAATACTGGAGTCCTGCTCGCCACCATGTGTAGGTAAGCCTTGTGGATGTTGATGAAAACCTCATCATCCATCTTCCTCGTGTGAGGATCGCTATGCAGGGCATATTCGAGAAATTATTTGTTCTTGATTTCCTTGAACAGATCTTCCCATCGCGGGAATGTTGTCTTGGTCCCAATGTTCTCCTTTGTGTCCCCAAAGGTCGGGGGATGAGAAAATGATTATTTGGTGATAGTCTTGATGATGGGTGCTAGCTTGGAAGTGAATTCCAATTTTCTTGCAACAGTTGGGGAGGAGCCTTCTCCTTATTCTGATTCTTGCAGCTTTGGGATTCTAGGAGATTTCTTGGTGGTGGGTTTCTTTGGAGGCATCGTTCGTGCAACTGAAGATGTTCAATTAGGGCCAACACATAGAATAATTTTAGATCTTAATTTATATGTGAAATGAAATCAAAACCAGACTAGTACATACATTTATGCTTGCTAAACTTCGTTGCTTAATACTGACTATACCTTGTAATCCTTCTACTGGTCATTCGTCTCGCTCCTCTAGATGTTCCGGACCTCTTTGCAAGCAGAATTCTCTGGCTCATAATAATTCAGGGTAATATAATGAGAGATAACTTACCAGTCACATCAAAATGTTAATACAAGTAATGAGATGAAATTTAAACTACTTACCGCCAATTCCCTATAATCAATTTTACGTAGGTTGACGACAGAGGCACGAAAGGAGATGCATTGTATCTACAGGTTAAAACAGTCATTGGGCTCTACACATGAACTAGAGATTAATGCACGATCTTGGAATCAATCAATCAATTAAATGCATCATATCTAGCATATCTTTAGAGCTAAAACATCCCATCGTGTCATTTTCTGAAAAGGGAAGTTGGGAATCAACGTCGAGCTACGAGATTCTTCATTGATACTCCTTACAAAATAAAAACCCATCGATGCTGAAATGTTTTTACGAGATTGGTCATCGACGATTCCTCTCTTTCTCCGCAAACGACTATTTCCTTTCATGTTTTGCCGATGCTGAATGAAGTCGGTCATCAGAAACTTTCTTGTGCAATGCTTATCATGAAAGAACAACTGCTCGTTTACCGATGCCGACGAAAACCAGTGATCGACGTCCTTAGTTTTCTAGGACAATTTTCTTTCACCTCTGATTCTTCCGAGTGTTGAAATTTGGACGCGTTAGGTGAAATTACTTAGTGGTTGATTCTTTAGTCAAATGTTATTCCCTTTAAGTTGTGATGGTTTCGACATGTTCAGGGAAACGTTTAAATAATCAAGGAGAAATTTTAGAAAACAAATATAAGTGAAAACAACATTGTTCTGAAATAAACAATAAGTGGTACCCAAAAAGTAGAGTTTGGAAGAGACTTTTTAGGGTGTGTTGAGAGCTCAACAAATGGCGATTCACTGGGCGAATGAAGAATCTTTGTTCTTCCTTCAATAACCTTAACTCATGTCCTCCTTTCTTTTTGTTTATATTTATTTATTATTATTATATTTTTTTTCTTTTATATTTTATTTATTTATTTATATTTTATTTATTATTATTGGAAATATTGTTTTAGGGTCTGGCCATTTACTGGGAGGGCGTCAAGTTCTCCCCTCAAGTTTTTAAATCGATAAGTACCTGCCCCTATCTTTTCAGCGACCTGGAAAGGTCCAAGCCATAGGTTCTGAAACTTAGAATTCTTCCCTTTTGGTTCATTCGCTCTATCCCATTTTAGTACCAAGTCTCCTACCTTGAAACTCTTTTCTTTGGCCTTATGCTTATCGAACCATCATTTCACTATTTTTTGGTGAGCTAGGAATTTTGACTTAGCCTTCTCTCTCTCTTATTCCAGCATGAGTAGAGTATTGATTCTTTGTTGTATGGTCGATGAGGGTTCCTCGTTGGAATCTTGGGCCAATTGAAGAGATGGCATATAGAGCCTGTTTGGAAGGATAGCTTCTTTCCCATAGACCAGAAACTATGGGGAGTTTCCTATGGATTCTTTGGGTGTGACCTTATCCTCCCATAGGGCATTATGAAGTTGACTATGCCAATTTCTTTGGTTATTTGTAACTGACTTCTTTAATATCCTTACCAGATTTTTGTTAGTTGACTCTGCCACACTATTTCTCTGAGGGTAATAATTTGCAGAGTACTTGATTATGATTCCTTTGTCCAGAGAAAATTATGTCAATAGTGTAGAGGAGAAGTAAGCTGCATCATCAAATACCAAAACAGAGGGGAGACAAAACCTTGTGATTAGTTGTTGTTCTATGAATTGGATCACTACCTTCTCATTTACATGAGTCAGAGCGATGGCCTCTGCCCACTTTGTGAAATAGTCGGTGGCAGTAAGAATGTACTTGTGCAGTTTAAAAGAGCTAGGCATGATTTCTCCTATGATATCTAAACCCCACTTCTTAAAGGTCCTCGAAACAATCACAGGCTGAAGAGGAATTGTTTCCCTTCTCTCCTTTCCAGCGCTTATTTGACAAGTCTTACAGTTTCTAGCGTAAGTATGTGTGTCTTTGAACAAGGTGGACCAGTAGTAGTAGGCCCTCAGAATCTTATGAGCGGTGGTATTTCCATCAAAATTTCCTCTGGCGGGGCCATCATGAAGTTCCTTTAGCACCTTATAGACATTTTAACATTTGAGGCACCTCAACAACACCCTGTCATAGTTGATCCAGAAAAGCACCGAATTTATGAGATGATATTGTGTAGACTTTAACCTAAGGGCTCTTGTCTCTCCTGGGTTGAGGATTTTAGGCCAAGTTCCATGATGTAGTAGGTAAGCCAAGTCGTTGTACGAAGAATATCGTCCCGGGGGAATGTATGCTACTTCTCCACACCATAGAGCTATTTCATTCTCCCATCCAGAGTCTTCATTTACTTTATCCTAGGCTTCGACTGTGAGCTTACACAAACCTTGTCCCTTTTCCAGCTTTGCAGATTTTATGTATAGGTCAAAGTTTTGGACTACTGCCATCTAGTTCCCTCTTATTTCTCCCATTTCTTGTTGGGTGAACAGAGATCAAACTGGAGGATGTGGCACAATCACCTTAGTGTGCTTCTTGAGGATGTAGGACTTGGAATTCTTTACTACCTTATAGAATGCGTAGGCCTACTTGTCTATGGCAGGATAGTTGAGCTCATCTCCTTGAAGGTTAGTGCTCATATATGATATTGGGGCTTCGTTGTTGTCATCGTCCTTCTGAGTTAAAACCCCAGCTAGCGATTGGTCAGAAGCGAAGGTATATAAATTAAAGCCTCTATTGAAATCGGGGCTTTGCAACACCGGAGCCCGAGATATGGTAGCTTTGATTTTATTGAAATCGTTTTTTCGTTCCTCATCCTACTTAAATTTGACATAGTTTTGAATCATATTTTGTAAGGGTTTGATAATTTAGGTGAAGTCGGGAGTCAACTTCTGTTGGATTTCTGAGAGGGGGGTGAATCAATAATAGCATAATTATAATATTTTTTCTTCAAATGTTATATCAATGTAGAATTATTATCCAATAATGAGCAGTAAGAAATAAAAAATCACACACATACACAGTACACCAATGTTTTACGTGGAAACCCAAATCGGGAGAAAACCACAAAATGATTTTTCTTATATGTATTGAAGAATTACATTCATTGGAAGCACCAACTTCCTTTTTTTTCTAGCTACAACTGGAAGGAGGCTCCAACCCCCTAGCTTCTCAGGCTACAACCTGAGGGAAGCTCCAACTCCCAATTCTCTGGCTACCACCAGAAGGAGGCTACAACCCCAAATTTTCTCCGGCTACAATTGGAAGGTGGCTACAACCACCTGTCCTTGCCCCATCCTGCCACCCTGAAGTAGAAGTAGAATGATGGAACCACTGTCACATTATCACTGTGAGATATACCATTGTAAACATATACCAATAAATCTAAACCATGCATCAACCATGCATCAACCTATACCTCAACTTGTAATCAACCTGTACCATAAACAAGTGCATCAACCGTGCACCAACCTGTAATCAACCTGTACCATAAACAAGTGCATCAACCATGCACCAACCTGTAATCAACCTGTACCATAAAAAATTGCATCCAACCATGTACCAAGTATGTACCAATCATGTGTCAACTACTCATCAACTATGAATCATCAATATGTACCAACATCATCAACTATACACCTCATGTATGTGCCAACTCATCAACTACTTGTCTCAACCATGTACTCAACATGTACCTCAACCAAAATCCCTCATCAATTTCATCATCCAAATCTGATTTTTAACTTTGTAATAGACATGGTATTTATGACCACATTCTTGCAAACCTTCCTTAACTTTAAAAACAAGACACTAGCATTTTCATCAAACGTTTCTTTAGTCTCACATGCCTAGTTTTGGATTAGTCAACAACCCTAACTTGAATTAATCATAACTTTGAACCTGCAATGTATGAATATCTAAAACTTATACACAATGTTCTTCAGTGTGTTTTATGCAATTCCTCCAAGTTTCACTACTTGTAACCTCTCAGAAAAGGAGTTATAGAAAAAATGGCATACCTTGCTGAATTCTGGCTTATTCTAGAGAGCGACATTGTAGAGCATGCCCTGCATAAAATATTTGATGAATTGATATGAAAATGTTACAAAGAATACTAAAGACTATAACCTAACCAATACATTTGGTCTCACTGAATTTGGATCCGTTATGAAGAAGTTATCGCATTTTTACCCGAAACACCTGATTTTGACTAGTTTCAGGACTGGCCACAAACCCTATTTTCCACGGAGTGTAAATCCCAAAATACAATGACCCACAAGGTAAATTGTTTACCATGGATACTTGGATATGTTTTATCACTTGCATAGAAATTGCACGGTCTGAAGCATTATAGAAAAAAAAGTTATAGCAAAAATGGTGAGATGACATGTAAATAACATGCCTTAGAAAGCACCATCAAAATAATTTATCCTTCCTTCCATTTCGGCCTTCGTTTATTCACCTTCACTCAGAATTATGGTTTAGATATCCTTGGTTAAAGTAGATTCCTTAAAAACATGTTCTAGGTCACTTAGCCCACTTTCCTTATTTTACGGTTGGGTCCACTTCTAATTTCTCCATTAAATTTATTATTGAAATAATTTATTTTGTATTCACTTTGAATTATAATACACTCATCACTTCACTTTATTATTTACCTTTTAAAATCTCTTAAACCGCCTTGATTACTTTGACCTTTTGGGGCTTCTAGATGACATATGAGGGTCCTCCAACTTCGTAAGGCCATAAATCTCAAACTGTGAGGAGTTGTGTGATGTTATAGATACCACCAGAAATGGCATGACATGTACTATCCATATAGAATAGTATTATCTGAAAATATATTATAACTCATACTTTTACCCATAAAAAAAACTTGGGTCCATTACCCAAACCTAGGGTCTCCAAATTCTCATGGCCATAACTCTCTAACTGTGAGTAATTATGTGGCGTTCCACATACCACTAGAAATGGCATGACAAGAATTATCCATCTCAGATATTTTCCTTGACAAATTCACTTTTCTTCATCTCATTATTCCACAATTAAGCATGGGTTCTATTACTCCACAAAGCATCTTCCCACGAGGGATTTCACCATAAGGGGACCACTTTGGAGTTCATCCATATTTACTTCTTATCAACAATGAAAAAACAATAATGAGTCATATTTACATCAAACAATATTGGGTCCATTACCCAAACCTTTTTGCTACGGCTCTTTCTTCAAGGGTTGACATCAATGACAACCAAACTTAATCAACAATCTCCCCCTTTGGCATTGATGGAAACACTTTGATGCAACATTGAAATCATATCACTCATGCTCTCCCTGGAACCATGCCTTTGTCCTCTGCATCTGATAAATCTTCTCCTCCTAGAACCATGCCTCTTTCCTCTGCATATGATAAATCTCTCCCCCTTTTCCATCAATGGCAAAGGTATCTTTCCATCTGGGGTTGCTTCCCTTGATAGACTTTCCTCTTATTATCAGACAAATCGGTAGGTGCGGACACTAACATATCTCCCTAGATCCACCTGGATCTAGAAAAAAACAAGATAGGACACTACTCTTTCCCTAAGTTGTGACCATTGAATCTATTAGTAGATAGGAACAAGTAACATACCTTTAAATCACTTCCTTATGTACTTGTTGTTCCCTCTTCACTTTGGTGCTCTAGTGTAATCAAGACCAAGATAACACAAACCAACCAAAGTGAATATAACAAGATATATTCAAAGTCAAATTATGCATATGATCAAGGAGTTACGCAATAAAATAATAGTGATTTTATGGGAAATGGACATGCCTCTGCATCATATTAAATAGAAGAAAAAGTTTACAACCTGATCGCCTTGATGTCGCAAGCTTCCTTTCAGAGACCCTTCGTTCTAACACACACACTTGCTCCAAAACTGCATGAGGAAGATCTTATACAACTTAATAGACCCAATGGGGACTTCAAGCTTCTATTCCAGCAGAGTTCCTCACACAATTCTTTCACCAATTCTTCATTCAATCTTGCTTAACCTTTTCCATGAGAAACCCATTCAATATATAGGAGAAGAAGAGATGGTTATATGGATGAGGATGATCCCACCAAATCTGAGAAGTCAGTAGGATGCTAATCATTCAAATGCCAACTCATCTTCTAGAAGATTCCCTTCTGAACCCTCGAGACTTCTTCTCTTCTTCAGGCTTAAAAACAGGTTCACACCCTGCCTATAGGGCAACTTGCGAACAGTTCACACCCTGAGTGTGCGTGACCTGCGAGAATCAACCATTATTGCACCCTAATACATAAGCAGCCTGCAAACTCACTTCAAAAATGTGTTTTAAGGAGAAAGGCAACAGTCATTTTTCTCAGGCAAAATGTCCTTGTTGGGAGCCTAAATACATCATTGTAGAAACATCACTAGAGTGACCAAAACCATTTGTAAGAGAATGCCCCCCAAAGTATTAGGCTAAAACTTGTGACAGCCGAAATACTTTGTAAAATATGTGTGTGTGTCAGAAACCAGGAGTGCACCTAATCAAAAACCTGCAAACAATCAAGCATCGACAGAGTATAACACCAGTTCTGAGGTAAGCATTCCCATGCTCAGACTATCCATGAATGAAAACATAAGTGTAGGTCATGGCCACCAAGAATACATTGTAGATCCAAGCCATCAAAAATCGACATAGCACCAGGAATACATCGTGGATCTATACAAAAAGTGCTACATAGCCACCAGGAATACATTGTGGATCTATGTGAAAAAGTTTTGATTTTAGGACGACATAGACACATGACATACAAAGTGGATCTATGTGCCGATACAAATCATACAGACTCCATCGCATCCTGGATCAAAAAGATGAGACCCAGGGTCTTCAATCCCGCCACCTGAATGTACGAATCTAGCCATGTGATTACATGTGTTGAAGTCGAGCATGGTAGACACCACTTGATTACTGGTCATTAAGGGAAACCATTAACAAGTGCGAGGGAAATCACCATTTATGTCAATGACTACCAAGGTACCAAAGTACAATCCAAACTAATGCGAATACATGAGTTGAAGTCAAGAACTCGGCGGAATCTCTTGATCAAGGATCAATGATGTGAGCACTTGTCGATAGTGAGGAAACCTGCCATTAAGGCATGCAGGTTCCAAGGTACTAAATGATTTCTATGTCTTATTTTCGGATAATGAGTTGAATTCGATGGAACAAGACTCATCAATGGAGGGCCTTGATGTATCACCGATCAATGATGCGAAATAAGTAACAGATTTTTGAGTGTGAAACATAGTATGGACGAAAGTTGAAACAGACACGGGGATAGCCGATATAAAAAGAAATGGACAACTGCAGATGGCCGAATATGGATTGTGTGAACTGCTCTTAAACATATTAATGACATGACCAAGGACTTGGCAACACTAACTCAAAGACAACCCAAGACAGGACTTGGTAGTAAGTCTAGTGAGCGACAAATGGATTTCCCAACCCGTATTCAAATGACGAATAGGGGTTGTCATGTTCAAGAGCGACGCTTACTGCCATTAATACGAGGATGAAAACATATCCCTTTCCCAAATTTCCCCCACCATTTCTGGCGAGTACCTCTTTATTTTTACACAAGCTTGAGGAGGATAACATATGCTTGTTGATGTAAGCTCATCCTTCAGATGAGTCCCTCGGAGTATGTTTAACGAACCCTAGGAAGGATTGGTTTAGTCCCATCATGAGTCTTTTGATGTCTATTTAACGAGTCCAAGGATAGGAAACTCGGGGGTTTTTCATGTTTTGAGAGTCTGAAAAACACTTAAAGAGGAATCTCCCAGTTTCGTTTTTGTAAAATAGTTTGATAGGACTGAAAAAGTGATAAATTATCGCCCATCGAACGTCTTATTCAAATACTTTTATGAGCGTGAATAAAACAAGGTTGCTCGGCAATCTTTTCATGTTTAGACAGTTTGAAAAGAGATTAAAGGGAACTCCAGTGGGTTCCTTTTTCATATAACCTTGACGAGTCCGAAAAAGTGATAAAAGTACACTCGGTTACATTCTCACATATTTTTGAGCGCGAGAACGAACGAAGATTGAGCTCGAGGTTTTTCTAAAAGACCTTAAAAGGTAATTACACATATGATAAAAAGAAAAGAGAACATCCATACCCTCCATTCAGACTTCGAGGCTGTGACATCTGTGAAGAGCCATCTCACAAGACCATTAGGGCATTAGGTTTTTATAGGCAAAAATTAACGAAAATGGTTAAAAAATGAATAAATAAGAGTAAAAAGGGATTTTTACCCATTCATTGTGATTTTGCCAAGAAGCTTACCAAAAACACCTCTTTTTCCCTTGAATTTCTTCACTCGATTCCGGGAAGCACGAGCGACCATTTGGCGAACCGTTGCCACCGAAAAGGTAAGCTCTGAATCTTTTAACCTTTGCATGGAGTAATTTTCATTTTTAGGGCTAAATTTCAGGGTTTTAGGTCCATTTTGGGGCCATATTGTGCGCTCCAGCATTCTCGCAGGCGGGCTTCAAGGGACCTATGAGAATCAAGGATTCTCACAGGTGGCCTTAAGGAAATCTACGAGAACCTTGCACTTTGCCCAAATCTCACCTGCGAGGGCCGGGAAGTGAAAGTGAAAGTTGAAAAATGCTCAATGAAAATCACACCAAAGTTTGAAATCAAGTTGCTAATACCTTGTTACGGCTCTTGTGCAGGTACTTAATCATCACAATGCTGGAGTGGAGAGAAAGAGAGCATGAGGAAGAGGATGTCATTGTCGGGAATGACCTAGGCACTGTTGCTACTCTTTGGGACTGTGGGCTTCTGAAATTCTTCTGGATTTCGGGTATGAGGGCCCAACTTAGACTACTGGAATACCTAGTCCATATGTGGGATGTGGACCAACAAGTGTTTCACGTTGGAGTCCATACATTGAACTTAGATATTGAGGATATATATTTCCTCATAGGGTTGTCTCGACATGGGTACCACGCCACTTTGACTGGAGGCAGAAGCGGTGGGCTCCCCATGAGAGAATATTGTCACCGGTATTGTGTCCCCGAGGCCAAAAGGAGCAAGGGTAAGGTGGCTATTAGGGGGGTGCAATACTTGACCCTTCAAACCATCTTGTTCACCATTGCACAAATGGCTAGAAGCGTGGCTCCACACATGGTGATCCATAGATACTTTTAGTATGCCATAGGGTTCACAGAACCTCATATCTTTAACTGGTTAGATGCAGTCCTTCGCAGCATAAAGAGACAACTAATGAAATGCAGAAAGGGTAATTTGAAACAATTCGGGTATAGGTCACTTTTGGTGTCCTTCTATCTAGAGAGGGTCCCATTGCTTTAGTTATAGGTTGATTGGGGCTTATCGCTTCTCGAGGATCCACGGATGTTGAGGTGGTGCAACCTCATGGCTCATCATGTAGCAGTGATCAAAATCTGGACCAGGGGTCAAATTTTACCTCAAAAATCAAAGTTCTCGGAATTGCCTCAAAACAAATGGGTTTGTAGCCCTCGTCATCATGAACCCAACGCAACTTGTTTCATCTCAAATGGATGTCAGGAGCGAGAGATATCACGATCTGTCTGAATCGCCAAATAGTAAAAAAAAAAAATGGATGTTGAATGGGTAGTCCGTACAGTCCGTACGGATGCTGATGTGGCGACCGTATGATGATGTGGCAAAGGTTATGTGGTAGTTTGATTGGCTAGCAGTTGGTCGAATTGTGTTTTGACACGTGGCATCATTTTCGGCGAATGGCAAGGTGCCACATGGCCCAGTCATGGGCTGCCACGTGGCACCCTTTTATTGACTATTGGTTTTTGGTTTGGTTAAAAAAATTTGTAGTCAACCGGATTCGAACCGGTGACCTCCCCCTATGCCAAAGCCTTTGCAAACTCCACATTACCAACGCACCACAGTTTGATTCTTGTTTTATTTATGAATTAATATATATTTAAGTTTGCATTAATGTGAAGTTGGCGGGGGGTTGGGCCAGGGCTTGGCCCCGACCCACGGTTGTATGGTGCATTTCATGTGACCATACCCTTTATTAATGGCGTGTGGGTATATAACACTTTAACCATAGTTTTATATATATAACATTGTATTACAATATAAATGTGCACGGGTTTATATATAACCCATGGTCCTATTATACAACACATGTAACCATGTTATATGCACGGTGGTTGGCGCGGGGTTCATATTACTTTAAGCCACGGTTTTTGTATTGGCATATGACACCAATCTGGAGCTCGGGGGGTTATGCCCGTTGCAACGAACTTAACCACTTTCTAGCCAAGAGCGCGGTCACATTGACCCCCATATGCTCGAGAGCTTGGAGGTTAGGGGCTGGAGGCGCCCTAGCCATCCTACGATTTGCATCATTGGCGTGGTTGTGCCCGGTGCCGAGTTTTTACGCCTTAAATGGCGTGTGTGCCAGGTTCACTTTGAAAGGGTGTGTTCTGTAGAGCCAGTTTCAGAAAGCTTGAAGGAGGAAAATGGCAGGAGGCCTATATTCCTCAGTTCTTGGCTGATTGAGGTGCCGTAAAAGCCCAGCTAGGGGTTTTTGGATGTCCTGAATCCATTGGTGCTGTTATCAAGGCCATTTGAAGACTTATTTTGCAAGTTTTTCACCATTGAAGTCTCAACAAGCTCCAGGGATCTTGAAGCCCTCATTGATCGAGGACATGGTTTGGTGAGCCTATGTTTGTTTTTTGTGATTGAATAATCATTTTTGGCTAATTAATATGATCTGAACACATTGGGATAGGTTTCAGAGGCTTTTGAGGACTTTTACAGGTGTTTTTGCCAAAGAGAAGCTCAGGGAAGCTTATGGCCACATGTAGAAAAGGTCATGCCCGGATAAGCCATGATCCGTCATGCCCGGATAAGCCATGATCCGTTTTCAGAGTTCTATTAGTCATTTTTGGAGTTTTTATGTGTTCTGATCTCAATGGTGTAGTCTGTTTTTCCATTGGAGTTGAGAAGAAGCTTGTAAAATAACTTTTGACTAATTAATCCCAGAGAGCCAAGTCCATTTATGGAGGCTCAAGGAGATGTAGCCCGGAGGGGGGTGAACTCCTTTATTATGTTGTGATTGTTCTGAGTTTGATGGTTTATTTGCTGCAAGTATTGTTGCTGTGTATTTATTTGAAGTACATATTTAACCATTTACAAGAACATTTTCTCATACATAAACATTTACAAGAAGATACATGAACTTAACACATAAGTTTATCTTGCATATTTTAACACATGAAGAAAGGTCCTGTAAAGTTTATTTTTAATGAAGTAGAGGGTGCTTGCATAGCATAACAAGTCAGCCTTCTATTTACAGATTAGGTGGTATCAGAGCATAGTTTGTTTTGCTCATGTTTTTGCCATTGATAGCTTGAGATTTAGCTATTGGTTTTTGTGCAAGTTTTGTGTTGAAGTTTGAAATCTTGCAAATATGGAGAAAGCTTCAAGCATTGATAGTTCTCATACATTTTCATTATCTAAAGAAGAGTTGCTAACTCTGAGAGATTTGATGAAAGAGATGTGTGAAGACAGAAATGTGCGCATTGTTCTTGAAGAACAGTTGATGGCCATGAAGCAGGAGAAAGACTAGCTTTTGCAAAGGTTGCATGAGATGGAGATTCAACTCCATGAGGCAAAGGAAACCCTTACCAAGTACATGCAGGAACATAAGGTATGCAGTGTTAGTTTATCTTCTAATTCCTCTAAAGATGAATGTTTTGGTGGTTTTGAGAGTCACACAAGAGGAATAGGGTCCAAGTTGTTGTTAAAAATGGGCTATGAAGGTAGAGGTTTAGGTAAGCATGCACAAGGCATTGTTGAGCCTATTGTTGTTGAAGAAAGACCCAAGTATTGTGGTCTTGGGTATGAACGAAGAGATGGAGAAAATTCCAAAGTCGAGGAGACAAGGGAAAAAGTTTCGAGCATAAACTTTGTTTCAATTTCACCTCCTCAGGAAGGCTTTAAAGGTGAAAGTTCGAGAACTTTTGTTGAAAGTTCAATCCCTCCAGCATGCAAAGTATGTGTTCAATATGAATGCGAATGTGTGAAACAAAAGAGTTGTGACAGTGATGAGGACAAGACCACTGTTGATGGTTTTCAAAGGAGAGCTTGTAACTCTTCAGATTCACCTCCTCAAAGAGGCGATAAATGTGAATGCTCAAGGTATAATTCTGCTTATCATTCAGTTGCATTTGATTATGTTAAGCATGATAAATTTGGAAGAAAGAATCCTTGTACATATTGTGGTTTGTATAACCATCATGTTTCAAAGTGTTGGAAAAGATTGGCCAATTTCAGGAAACTTTATAAGCAAAGGCAGCGTGAAAAGAGGATGCAAAAGATTTGCACTCATTGTCAGAAGCATGGTCATCTCATCGACCAATGTTGGATGTTGCATCCAACCACTCATCCACGACACAAGAAGCAGTTGGATAAAGAGTTTGGAAAGAATGGAAGAGGAGATTCCATCATCGATGTGAGTCAAGATGATTCACAAGAGGACGATGTTCAGCAGACAAAGTCACCATTGAGTTGGCTTGGTAAGAAATGGTTGGATTTCTTGAGCAAGTAACGCTTGTATTTTTCTGTTGTAAATGCACTTTTCAGTGTTATGTGTGCATTTATGGGAAGCATGATAAGATGTAGCAGTTTATCATAACTTGCATGATGCAAGTTGCGTGTGAATGCAATTCATTTTGAAGGCATTTTTGTTTGTTCCACAACGTCGCCAGGAGGCTGTAAAAGATCGAGATGATATTCACTTGTTACAACCATGTATTTTTTTCATGTTCAGCTCTTAAGTACCCACAGGTTTTGGGTTATGTACTTATGTTTGTACTGGAAGAAGAGTTGAAGAGTCATGCACATGCATTTGTTTTTATGTATGTGTAAGCAGTAAACTGGTGATGGTTCATCATGAGTGATTCATGATTGTTACATGATTATGTATCATGTTTGTCGACTTGTCATTAGGAAGGTCGATATGTTTCAAATGAGCCTCGACTGGTGTCGATGTTGTTGTGACGACTATGTTGTGTCGATCGTGTTGATCGACTTATGTTTAGTCGATCGTGTTGATCGACTTATGTTTAGTCGATGGTGTTTATTGACTTGTAAGTTAATTTTGAGTACATCGAGATGCAAGAAAATTCCATGTACTTTGATAAAGTACGAGATGCGATGGTTTGTTTGAAGAACAAAAGATTTTGTTGGCATCATTTTTCAATCTTGTATAATTTGTTTTCAAGATTGATGGTTTTCTTGGCTTGTGACAAGATGTCGCAGGAATTTTTTGCAGCCATTGGAGAGCTGATTGTATTGACGCCAAAGAGTTCGAAAGAGGGACTTGATTCTCAGTGGGAAGGTTGGCAGTCTTCCAAGCACAGAGAGAGCAGTGGGTCAACAGCAGCCAGAGAGCAGTGGTTGAAGGACATAGTCAGTTGCAATGCACGACATGTCAAAGTATTCAGGTGATTTTCGAAAATATTTTTATATAACTTGAAAGCAGATAGATAAGATTTTGTGGGTCCAAAAGCCTTTCAGTGGGAAGGTGTGATCAAAATCTGGACCAGGGGTCAAATTTTACCTCAAAAATCAAAGTTCTCAGAATTTCCTCAAAACAAATGGGTTTGTAGACCTCGTCATCACGAACCCAACACAACTCGTTTTGTCTCAAACGGACGTCGGGAGAAAGAGATATCGCGATCTGTCTGAATCGCCAAACAGTAAAAAAAAAAAAGGACGCTGACTGGGCAGTCCATACGGATGTTGACGTGGCAACCATATGATGACGTGGCAAAGGTTATGTGGCAGTTTTATTGGCTGGCAGTTGGTCGAATCGTGTTGTGACACGTGGCATCATTTTCGATGAATGGCAAGGTGCCACGTGGCCCAGTCATGGGCTGCCACGTGGCACCCTTTTATTAACTATTGGTTTTTGGTTTGGTTAAAAAAAATTGTAGTCAACCGGATTCGAATCGGTGACCTCCCCCTATGCCAAAGCCTTTGCAAACTCCACATTACCAATGCACCACGGTTTGATTCTTGTTTTATTTATGAATTAATATATATTTAAGTTTGCATTAATGTGAAGTTGGTCGGGGGTTGGGCCGGGGCTTGGCCCCGACCCACGGTTGTATGGTGCATTTCATGTGACCATACCCTTTATTAATAGCGTGCGGGTATATAAAACTTGAACCATAGTTTTATATATATAACATTGTATTACAATATAAATGCGCGCGGGTTTATATATAACCCATGGTTCTATTATACAACACATGTAACCATGTTATATGCGTGGTGGTTGGCACGGGGTTCATATTACTTTAAGTCACGGTTTTTGTATTGGCATATGACCCCAATCTAGAGCGTGGGGGGTTATGCCTGTTGCAACGAACTTAACCACTTTTTAGCCAAGAGCGTGGTCACATTGACCCCATATGCCCGAGAGCTTGGCGGTTAGGGGCTGGAGGCTCCCTAACCATCCTACGGTTTGCACTGTTGGTGCGGTTGCGCCCGATGCCGGGTTTTTACACCTTAAATGGCGTGTGTGCCAGGTTCACTTTGAAAGGGTGCGTTCTGTAGAGCCAGTTTCAGAAAGCTTGAAGGAGGAAAATGGCAGGAGGCCTATCTTCCTCAATTCTTGGCTGATTGAGGTGTCGTAAAAGCCCAGCTAGGGGTTTTTGGACATCCTGAATCCATTGGTGTTGTTATCAAGGCCATTTGAAGACTTCTTCTGCAAGTGTTTCACCATTGAAGTCTCAACAAGCTCCAGGGAGCTTGAAGCCCTCATTGATCGAGGACATGGTTTGGTGAGCCTATGTTTGTTTTCTGTGATTGAATAATCATTTTTGGCTAATTAATATGCTCTGAACACATTGGGACAGGTTTCAGAGGCTTTTGAGGACTTTTACAGGTGTTTTTTCCAAAGATAAGCTCAATGAATCTTATGGCCACATGTAGAAGAGGTCATGCCCGGATAAGCCATGATCCGTTTTCAGAGTTCTATTAGTCATTTTTGGGGTTTTTATGTGTTCTGATCTCAATGGTGCAGTCTGTTTTTCCATTGTAGTTGAGAAGCATCTTGTAAAAGAACTTTTGACTAATTAATCCCAGAGAGCCAAGTCCATTGATGGAGGCTCAAGGAGATGTAGCCCGGAGGGGGGTGAACTCCTTTATCATGTTGTGATTGTTCTGAGTTTGATGGTTTATTTGCTGCAAGTATTGTTGCTGTGTATTTATTTGAAGTACATATTTAACCATTTACAAGAAAATTTTCTCATACATAAACATTTACAAGAAGATACATGAACTTAACACATAAGTTTATCTTGCATATTTTAACACATGAAGCAAGGTCCTGTAAAGTTTATTGTTAATGAAGTAGAGGGTGCTTGCATAGCATAACAAGTCAGCCTTCTATTTACAGATCAGGTGGTATCAAAGCATAGTTTGTTTTGCTCATGTGTTTGCCATTGATAGCTTGAGATTTAGCTGTGTGAGCACTCAATCGCTAGCCGAGATTTTAACCTAAACTATCCAAGAAAACAAGATGAGAGAAAATATAACTACTGCAGAAGAGGGTGAGCTTGGGATAACCCACTGCTCAAACATGCAAACAATAATCCTATACCACAGGACTAGTAATAATACATTAATAATGTTAGCATCCAATCACTATTTCAGAATACTAATTAGAAGAAAACAGTTGTATGATAAGATCAATAGAAAGCAAAATAATTCATCTACAATAATCCTTCATCATACATCCACACAACGATTCATCATTTCCATCATTAGAGAAAAGAACAACAAAACAATTGCACCAGATAACTTGATGATATATTCACTGGCTCACTAGCTCTTACTTGTTACATCTGCTCATGAACTGAATATGAAATTATTCTTCTACAGGCTCAATTACACATGCATATGATGAAAACAATTTTTTCTCTGGTCCAGAAGGAATTCTTCATTCATAGTAGCTCCAAAATAATTCTTAACAACTAGAAAGAAAAGAGTCCTTGCAACAAACCATCGACCTCTTGGACCATCGGTCGATGTTCCTATTTATAATATAAAGTATTAACAATAATTAATGGTAAAATACAATTTCAGATAATCAAAAATTGCCACGTGGAATCACTATCTGATAGTTTTTTAATAGTCCACCTGATTTGTTTCTTGAAAAGGGTGGATTCTTTCATAATCGGACCATCTGATAAAGAGTTCTTCACAAGTATGGGCCCACATGAATATGTGTTGTTCCATTGGGGCCGCTTATATCCCTCTGATGTCTGCTGCATGCGCTCAGTATTTTATCAAGGTGGAATTCAACTGTTGCAACATGGTTTTAGCTCTGATCAGGTGTTCTGTGAATTGTCTCACTTGTCCCGGCCTGGCATTGGTTACCTTCACACACTCTTCGTCCCATAGGGAGTCTCGTTTGTCATACATCTATAACATGTTTCTTATGTCGATAAACTCACTGAGGTTGTTGAACTCAGGGAGATTGATATCTTTCATTACTTTATTAATTTTATCCCAGTTCTTCTCGCACTTGGCATATTGTTCTTGGATCTCTCGATGTGGATCCCAGGACATCTTAGTCCAGTATTATGTGGATCTCTTTATGCAGTCAAGGCTATTTTTGTTTAACAGTCAAATGCCATTTTCTTCCTTTTCTTGACCTTGTTGGACTGCCTCAATGTATTCAAGCCTTTCTACCGCTTGTTGCGCTCTTTCATGCCATCGTTCCATCTCCTTGCATGTTGCAAGAGATATGAGAGTGTCTTCCTGGAATTCAATTATATTTTCAGTTAACAGAGTTCTTTCTTTCTTGTACTTGTTGTAAAATCCTGAAAACTCACTCTTCAAAATGTCGTAGTCTGTGTGGCGCCTTTATAATACTCAACAATATGACGTAGGTGTTCTAGTTCCTTCATAGTATCTGCTAGTTCTCTTTCATCCCTCCTGGCCCTATCTTGGGAAGCATCAGAGAGGGCTCTTCCCATGTCTATTAGTTTAGACGTGTGAGCATCTGTTTTGTTGATCAATATTTCCTCTATGGTAACCAAAATAGAATGGTTCACAGTAATCTTCCTCTTCTTAGTAGTCCTTTACACAATGGCCTTCCCCTTTTGATCATAGGAGATCACATAGATTTCTTCCACTTCATCTATCGGCTCTGGTATCTGTTGGTCGCCCTATGTAAGCATGTTTCCCAAGCTACTGCTGGTATATATTTGTTCAATATTAGACTCTTGAACCTCCTTGTTTTGTTATGAAGGCCCGACCTCTTCTTGATGTTTATGGGGGACCTGCGTAGCAAGCGGAATGAATGTGTTGGGAGAGAGCTCAATACTTTCTTGTATTCTAGCCATGGAATCATCGACGTCCTTCTGTGGGGATCTTTCTGTTGACACGTCTAATTCTAACTCGTCCTTGGGACTACCTGCTCGGGTCTCTGGTGCCTTGGGAATTTTTGCATCTAAGCCTCTTTCGGCTCCTTTTTTGTCTTCTACATGTACAGAGGTTTTCTAAGATGCCTTCGGACTCTCATCATCACTGTATATATCTCTGAACTCAGACAGAGGGTTAGGCGCACTAGTTTCGACCGACACCCAGCCTGGCTTCGATTGAGCCATCGCACCTGCCAGTGAATCAGCTGGCAACAGTGTGGATTGAGGGTCATCTAACCCATTGATGTTATCGGGGTTTATGATCTTAGAGCCGCCTACCCCTATCGGGCTCTCTTCTGATTTATTGGTCAGAACGATTGATAAGAGGGTCGGATCCATTATTTGTTGAACATGTTGGAGCAATAGTGTCCCTCTTTCCCTTGCACCTGGAGTTTTGAGAAAATTCCAATTCTGTATAGGGGCTTCCTGGGGAGCTTCCATCATTTCGTTCGATTCAAATGTTACCCTTTCTTCCCTAGTCCTGAGAATTTCTTCTACTCTTTGTGCTCTTTCATCCAAGGACGCCTGTTTCTCTTCCCAACTCATGGCCTTGAAATTGGTTATTCTGGGGTTAGCCATTCTTCCCACCACCTCATCCCAATCTTGATCATTTTTAGTGAATATTTCATCCTCAAACCGGTTGTGGGCATAAGACCAACAGGACAATACTTTTGATCCATGTTTCGAGACCAAACCCTTGGGATCGTGCTTACGAAAACATCTTGTCTGGAACCGAAATTCCAATTGACTTAATCCTTCTTGTTTGGCCTAAGCAGTGTCTTTAACCTGGTAGAAGTCGATATGAAACCCATAGGGTATGAATGCCCATTTCTTATCCTTCACAAACGTGGAATTGTAACCCTGCAAGATAGTTTGGTAACATATTTCCCCTAGTATCAGTGAGTCGGGGACATATATAGGTAGAAAATGTGGTTCTCCTGTGACGTCGAAAACCCTAATGTAGGTTTCGCGCTCCTCAAGGTACCAGCGATCGACTTTCGATATAACCTTTTTGGATACATCAGACAGCCTTGGGCACTCTTTCTTGAATAGTAAGAAATGAATAGCTGCAATAAATTGGTTGCAAATGAGAGAGTAGGATATTTTATACATGTTCTCCCACAAGATGCTAAAATAGAAATGGACCGGGAGCTCAAAAGCGTGCCAACTCAGGTTCATTCCTGTGAAGACATTTCTTGCAGAGATGACGTCCAATAGATAAGATTCTATGTAGAAGGTAGGATTTTCTCCTTCCTTCAGCTGTTGAGCCTGTAGAATGCAGGTGCTAAGTTGTTTGGAGATGATCGCGCCCCAGTTGAAGCTTGTTCCAAATACGACAACAGTATAAGCTAAAGGCATCCATGCCTATGAAAACTTGGACCAATCTTTTTCTCCATGCAACCGATAAAGGAGAGCCATTAGATAGATATAAGGTTGTCTAAGGTTGGCCATCGGGTACTAGCCGAAGTTTCAGTTAGTGAATTTTTTGTCTTCACTCCACCAGGACTCCATGATTTTGCTGGTGTCGTGCTTTTGATAAAATTTCGCAACAAAATCCTTGTTCAAATATTCATCTGGCTCCATGAGCTTGTAATACCTTTGGACTTCTACTGGCAGGAAAACCCCGGTGATTTAACCATTATCATCATTAATTACACACTTTTGTGCATCGTTGTGATCAACAAGCCATTTCAAAAGTTAGATGCAATGGAATATCAGATTCCTTCTCACCACCATGTGTAGGTAAGCCTTATGGATGTTGACGAAAACCTCATCACCCAACTTCCTTGTGTGACGATCACTATGGGAGGCATATTCAAGAAATTATTCATGCTTGATTTCCTTGAACAAATCTTCCCATCGCGGGAATGTTGTATTGGTCCCAATGTTCACCTCTATGTCCCCAACAGTCAGGGGTTGAGCAAAGTCTTCTTTGGTGATCGTCTTGATGATGGGAATTGTCTTGGAAGTGAATTCCAATTTTCTTGCAATGGTTGGGGAGGAGCCTTCTCCTACTTTTGATTCTTGCGGCTTCGGGATTCTAGGAGATTTCCTGGTGGTGGGTTTCTTTGGAGGCATCGTTCCTGCAACCGAAGACGCTTAATTAGGGCCAACACATAGAATAATATTAGATCTTAATTTATATGTGAAATGAAATCAAAACCAGACTGGTACATACATGTATGCTTTCTAAACTATGTTGCTTAATACTCACTATACCTTGGAAGCCTTCTATGGGCCATTCGTCGCGCTCCTCTAGATGTTCTGGACCTCTTTGCACGCAGAATGCTCTGGCTCATAATAATTCAGGGTAATATAATGAGAGAAAACTTACCAGTTGCATCAAGTTGTTAATACAAGTAATGGGATGAAATTTAAACTACATACCGCCAATTCCCTGTAATCAATTTTATGTAGGTTGACGGTGGAGGCATGGAGGGAGATGCATTGTATCTATAGGTTGAAATGGTCATTGGGCTCTACGCACGAACTAGAGACTGATGTGTGATCTTGGAATTAATCAATCAATTAAATGCATTGTATCTAGCATATTTTTAGAGCTAAAACATCCAATCGTGTCATTTTCTAAAAGGGGAAGTCGAGGATCGATGTCGAGCTATGAGATTCTTCTTTGATACTCCTTACAAAAGAAAAACCCGTCGACGCCGAAATATTTTTACGGGATTGGTCATCATCGATTCCTCTCTTTCTTCACAAACAACTATTTCCTTTCATGTTTCGCCGATGCTGAATGAAGTCAGTCATCGACAACTTTATTTTGAAATGCTTATCATGAAAGAACAACTCCCCGTTTACCGATGCCGACTAAAACCAGCGATCGACGTCCTTAGTTTTATAGGATGATTTTATTTCACCTCTGATTCTTCTGGGTGCCAACATTTGGACGCGTCAGGTGAACCGACTTAGTGGTTGATTCTTTAGTCAAATTTTACTCACTTTAAGTTGTGATGGTTTCGACATGTTCAGGGAAACTTTTAAAGAATCAAGGAGAAATTGTAGAAAATAAAGATAAGTGGAAACAACATTGTTCTGAAATAAACAATAAGTGGTACCCAAAAAGTAGAGTTTGGCAGAGACTTTTTTAGGGTGTGTTGAGAGCTCAACAAAGGGTAAGGAGTAGATCCTAGAGGTGGATACACATTAGACCCATGGGGAAATTAAGGTTGTTATCCCTGAAGACTCCAGGTGGTGTTCGGGATGTCGCCCATATAAGGTTGTCCATTAGATGTTCCAGAAGGAATAGGATTTGATACTCCTCCTTGTGGGTTATGATATGAGTACCCCCCAATGTGGGGTTGGGTAAACATGCCTCTCGAAGATACTCCCCAGGATTGTGAAGGGTTTATAGAAAACGAAGGTTTCCCCCCTATGAGCGGTGGATTAACGACCGAGATATGACTAGAAAAGGGAGGTTTCCCTCTAGAAGGAACATGAAAAGGGGGTTGTCCCCTGGGAGGGGTAGGGCTGCCATAGAATGGTGGTCCTCCAGGAAGGATAGGTCCACTAGATGGTGGTTTCCCTCCATTTGGTTGTATTTGGCTGACAAGGTTTTGCATTCTCTAGTGCAAACATGTCCTAGCAAGATCGTGCGGAACATGTGGAGTTGTAGACTAAAAGTTTGTAAAAGCGGGGGTAGGGATCGAAGTGCCTTGGGAATGAGTAGAGGTGATGAGTCCAACATTAGGATAGAATTGTGTTGATGCAAAAATAGGGTTAATGACCTGATCAATGGGGTGATTGATAGTTTGACCGAATGGTCATGTTTCACCAAGAGGGTCATGAGGATGAAAGGGTTGTTGAATAGATTCAAAATTCTCATAAAGATCGCGTCCTGATGAAGTCCTCCATCCAGAATGAGTAGGTGTGGGATTTGTATCTAATGCAATGGTAGGATGAATAGGATTCCTATACTCATCACCAAAGGTTGGTTCTATGGATCCTGTTGTTCCTGAGTCTGTACTAAGGCTTAAACGTACAGGGTCAAGGCATCCGAAAGTAGGTGAAAGATGGGTAAGGGAATAATGTCAACCTTCGATATAGGAAACTAGGGAAGATTTTTACTTTCTCATCGTCTAGCTTCCAACTGTTCCTAAGTAGTTATATCTTGTTCAATGGCTGCCCATGAATGCTCAAGTTTGTCCCGGTTATTAGCAGTTTTAAGGATTATATCAAAAAGATTTAAGGCGATATGTGTTTGGTTAGATAGTCCGGGTTCGATATTAGGTTGTGTTGTTGCAGGGACATTCAGGGAGGAACAGTAAGATTAGGAAAGGATTTAAAAAGAGATTAAAAAGTTGTCTTGAATTGGTCGAAATAAAGAGAATTTTACATTTTTTGGAATAAAATAAAAATGAAAATTTGAAGGCTCTTTCCCGTAACTGTATTATATTTTAATATAAAGGTGTGATGTGAAATAAAAACATTTAGCTGCATATAACGTAATATTCCTGTCAAAGAGAAAACTCACATATAAACAGAAGAGGAAATTAGTAAGAAAATAACTAACATAGCAAAGAATAAACGTAGAATTCTGAGAGTGCAAATTGGTCTTACACCTGTTGATAGCTAGTGCAGAGGAAATACAATAAAAAAATATAGAAAACCAGAATTCTTTTGTTATAGTAGTGGTTGTACTAAAGTATAACAAAGCACATCAATTATGAACAAATGGAATGAAATGCAACATGAAATACAAAGAAACAAACTTGTAACACAGTCTTGACAGAATCGAGAATCTCCAGATTTGCTTATATTAACTTCTCGACTGTAAAAAAATCTATTACAATCGATACCAAAAAAGGTCCAGCCCCGTTTATTTCGTTCTGTGATATATTTATACAACTTTATAGGTCAGTTAGGCTCTCAACGGTTACACAAATTCAGTTACAACTGGGAGGGGTGCAATCGCTCCCTTTCTCTTACTCTATCTTCACTTGGTGCCAGGTGCTCATCTTCGCGTAGATTCGGTGTAGGCAATGCATCTGTCCACAAATTTAGATACGAGCTGCAAAGGTTTCGCTTGACAGCTGGCCTCGGTGAAGTAGCATTCTCAGGCTAACTGCTGCAGTTTGTCCCTTATTTGTGCATCAACAATGTCGAGGGCACTTATTTGTGCGTTGGGTTGGATCAAATGCTTATCAACTCGATCCATGTCCACCCTGTCTATCTGAGAGATATCTGCCAAATCTGTCACCTCCTTCTCTTTCAGATCGAGCGAGATCTGTTCTACATTCATTTGTATTAAAGTTTCGGCATCGCCTCCAGTGTCCATACCCAACAACTCGCCCTCTATATAATTGAAGGCTTCTTCTAATGAATTGGCCACTTTTTGGGCTTGTTCCTTGCCCGGGGTAATGTTATGCTCCCAATCCTTCAATAAAATGTTACCTCTAGTTTGTTATGGGAGAGTAAGTCTGGGGGAACCTGCTGAAACTCTGTCATTCGTGGCTATTACCGCCTCCTGGAAGGCGACCCGAGCCGCTCCTGCATCTCTTTCTTTGTCAGTCAGGTTCTCGGAAACCTGATGCATCAACAGACAATCCTCTCGGATTGTTCCTATTTTGGCGAGCAAACTCTGTTGTACAGAAGAGATATTGCTCTGAATCTGGATCGCTCAGGATTTAATCCCCTCGACATCAATCACCCTACCTTCAGCAATCTCCACCTGAGCCTGCAACTCTACAATCATAGTCCTCTGCTGACCAGCTTGCACCCAACCGTCTCGGATCACTGAATGCACTTGTTCCAACTTGGCTTTGAGCACTACTATTTCCTTTTTATCGACTAGTCGGGCCAGTTCTATTTCCCCACTCACCTGACCTTTAGCGCTTTCTGTGGCCGAAACTACTCTGGCTTCAAGAGTCTTGATCAGGCGATTCTTTCTTTTGACCTGATTTTTTAACATCCCGACCAATAATTGATTCGCCGATGCATACGCTCCCAGCGTTCCTGCGATCTCTGTGGCAAATTCCTTATTCTTTTTTTTCTTTCCATCGGTCATAAATTTGAATTTTTTAGCAGTCGATCCTTCGTCCTGGTAGACCTCCCTTTTCACAACCGCTTTTCTCTTTCTATCAAAGAAGAACTCGTTTGGAGGAAGCTCTTCCGCTCTGATAGGCCTTAGCTCCTCATCGAAAATCCATCCTTCTTCTATATTTCCTCGCGTCGACTGCAAGGGGATGACAGAAGTGATGGGCTCCCCAATCTGTTTCACTGCCTTTCCTGGTGTGACGACCGAGTCCTGCTTCTTCGGAGGTTCAGGGGTCTTCGTCTAAGTTTCCAGCTTCTAGGTCTCTGGCGGGTCCTGATTCTATGTCTCTGCTTCGGGCTTATTCATTTGATCCCCCTCGTTATGGATTTTTCCTGAACCAGAAGTTGTTTCTTTGGGTCCTTCATCATCCTTCGGTTCCGTCTCAGAAGTGCCCGGGCTCCTTCCTCGCAACACAGCAGGAAGACAACTTCGTCTGTTTTCCTGAAATTTTAATACAGAGGCCATGTCTTCGGGTGCTAAAGATTGGATCTGAACTAGCACTTCCCCATAAGATCTCGCCCCTCGGAAAATGTCATCCGAGGGTGAAAAATCGTGTTCAAACCTCTTCAGCCCACAATTAGCTAAATGGTTGCTTACAATTTTCTGAGGATCATGTTTTTTATATTCAATGGAGACCAAACTCAAGTCTTCCAGGGCTGCAGCCTCAGCTTTAGCGTGCCTGAAATCCAATAAAGAATAAGAATTTAGCCCAACAGGAAAAAATGGCCATACCTTCTTCGAAGATGATTTGAGCTCTTTACTCACCCCGCCAATCACTATTTGTCGGGCGATCTCACGACAAGCCATCTTGTCGGGGATGAACAGTGGTAGTGCAAGCAGGGGAACAACGGCTCCAAAAACTCTGAAATAGGAAAACTCTGCTTCTACGTACCAGTCTACTATACCACTCATATTTGCAGCAATGTTGTCCGAGATACGAGGTGGTGAACGACCAAAAATGGCGATGTGAAGGGGCACCATCACCCAGTTGAAAATTTCGTAAATAAATTTGTCCGCTTTATTTTCCCACAGCTTGTCGTGATACTCATGTACATTTTTTTCTTGGGCTGGATTCCAAGCCCAACTCATCAAAGGGAATGGTGTCATGGAACATACAACGTCCATGATATACGCAGACATGAAAAATGAGGATGGTCTCCTGCTCACCTTTTTCTCCCGATACTCTGTGACCCTGTTGGCCAGACTGTCTGAGAGCATCTTTGCCCAATTAAACGAGCAACCTTCTGCAACCCGAAATATGAGAGGCACCCACGCGATGTAGAAATGTGATGTGTCTTCTCTCCCAAATAGCTGACATGTCATTATGGCCACATATTTATACTGTGGCTCCAAAGAAGTGATAGAATATACGCCCTGGTCATTTTCTCTGAACTTCGCGGCGCGTGAAACCCAATCTTTAATCAAACCGGGCATGGTTTTGTCATATTAAGTGCACTCCTTTTGTTTGAATCCCTTGAGGAATTCAGCATCATACGTGTATTCATATGTTGTCGGGAGCTTATACATGGTTTGAATGTGCTCCGGTCTAAAAGTCTCGATCATGACCCGCTGGTTGTTCATGATAGTTCTGGTGGGTAAGTCTATGTGATCCAACGCCCATCGGATCATATCATAATAGGGAAGCAACCGTGGTCTGGTTTCTACCTTGTGCATTCCAGATTGAATGACAATCTTGTATTTAGTGTTCAAATCGTCCTTTTCATTGTTGTCGGAGTCTGAATAATTCACCAACTCAGTTTGTAGAATATCTGAAACAAACGACCAGCTAGGGACTGAATAAACACTCTGGGGCGAAGTGTCGGAGACATTATTCGAGCCTTGCCCTGCAACCTCGATATTCACCTTTACTGCTTTCCGTGGAGCCATGGATGAAACTTGCGTTTTCGCTCTCCTTTGATAAAACTGTGTATACATGCAGAAAGTAGTTAACTCAGAAAATGACGAGCTCTGCGTGCTTATGAAAAATGTTTTCATTATAATAAAATGAGACTCCAGTATATATTTGAAAATTCTGTACTCTTCGAAATAAGTCTGTCAAATCACAATTAGAAACAAATTTATTGCGTAAAATCCGATCTTATTTATTCCTGGATTCACCCTAATTCTTCATTAATGTCATCAATGTTTGGCGGTTTGACAGGCATTCGGGGTATGGAGAGCAAGTATCTACCTCGGTAAAAGTGCAAACCTCGATGCGTGGGACATATCTTGCTTTATTTAAAAATATTCAAACCTAGCAACGTTAATAATTTTCTTGCTTTTTGCAGCATCATGGATTTCCTTTCAACATTTTGAGTCTTCAACTCGCGAGACTGTGAGGGCCGATTTTGGCTTAATTAACATTAATCGTGATTTGGAGCGTCATTAATTTCCTAATCACTTTATTTTCTATATCGCGACTCAGAACTTCGAACACAAGTTTTTGGGAGATTAGTATGCCGAGTCGCGAAACCGCGAGATGGCGACAATTAAGGCTCAGTTTAGGGGAAGAAAAACTTAGATTAAGTGACTAATTAATCTTTCTATAATTACGTCGCGACTTCATGAGTCAAGGTTTTAAAATCCGTAACTTTCTAAAAGATAGTGTCAAGTGGCGAAATGTCGAGAATAGATTTAACTATGGTTAGCTTTTTACCTTTAATCCCTGACCAGGGTTAGCCCGAAAGAACCTCGTGTTCTCAGCTCTCAGAGTTGTAAACATAAAAATTTGAACTTGGCGAACGTCGAGGCGTGAAACCCCGATGATGTCTAATCATTGAGTTAAAATATTTGACCCTGGTTAATATCTTAAGTGAAAATTTAAAACAAGTTCGCAGTTTCGTGACTCGGGACGTGTGAACTCAAAGATTAAAGTATTCAACTTACAAGATCCTGAAATGAAACAAAAAGCGCGAACATTCTTACAAAAGTGGATTTGTTTCGAGGGTAGAAAAAGCATCGCTGCTTATTCGACAAAGTTGGAGAGCTTTCAAAGCTTCGGAAGGGGACAAAATCAAAAGGCCATCTTTAGATTTCAAGTATCAAAAATTGAAAATTGTGAAGGGTAAAACTAAAACAAGGGCGGCTCCAACATAGGCTCCAACTAGGGATCCCGCCTTCTTGTGAGGCGGGAAGAATAGTAGACCATGTGCCGATATTGGGTAAATGGAGTCATAAGCTAAAACAAGCGGAAATAATTCAAGGAAAAGGATAGAAGGGGGAAAAAGATTTCGTTTTTTACCTCGAGAAGTTTTTTTTTTCTTTTTTTCTTTTTTTTTTCTTTTTCTTTTTAAATCAGATACTCTTTCCAAACACAACTGTAGTCTCTTTCACAATTTTCCCTTTCTCTCTACTAACTTTGGGAATATTTTAAGACATCGAAACGACCCTAGGAGATTCAATAGCTCTTTTGATTCTCAGCTTGCATCAAAAGAATGATATTACATATTTTTAAATCGGGAAGTCCTGTCTGAATTTGGGGTAATGATCAGGTTTTTAGAAAGCGTTGGTTACCGGAGTAGAGTGACATTCATGTATAACATCCTTACAGATATCTCAGACATTGCTTCACTGCCAGCGAGCCTGTTCAGTACCCCGATGAAGTTGTCTGACCCTTTTTCACTGAATTTCTTTTCACCACTTCGGAAAATATTTATGCGTTTAAACGCTGAGACGAGGGCGATCATTTCTTAATTTCCTTTCATCATCTTCCTGGACTAGGTGGGGGAAATCATTTCTGAATTTCCTTTCACCACCTGTCTTATAATTTACTTTTTAAAACATGAAGATGGGAGCAATCAGTTTATATCAGGGCTGAAATCTGTGTAATATTTTGTATCGGAGGTCTGTCAACTTATTTTGGTTACTCGGTATAAATCTTCCTTTGACCTTCACAACACCTTCGTTCTTAGGGAGACAGGGGAAAATAATATATTTTTAAGGGGAATCCTGTTCGAGCAAGCTTTGATTCTTCCGAAACTGTTGAAAAACCTAGGAAAGTTAAGATCGCTCTAAACGTTCTTTCACTTAGCAGGAGATTAAGTAGTTGTGAAAACCAACTTTCCTCTCAAGATCTGTTTCGAAACCCCTGAGGTTTAAAATGAAATACTTTTATCCCTTCGCAATAACTCGGGAAGACGGTGACTTGCTAAAAGTTAGACCCAGAGATGGACAGGATATAAGGCATCGATTTAGTGACTGAACACACAAACAGTCAAAACAGTTCAAGACTGGATTTTAAAGATATATTTGGTGACAATTATTCTGACTGACTATTTTTAACTTTAGTGTATTCATTCAAATTAATTTAACTAGAAAATCATCCAACCAGCAATAATCCTGCTATTTAACATTTAGCTGACACTGCAATTTGAAAAATGTTACCTTGGTTTACTCTAAACGGTCTTTTATAACCTGTGTATTTCGAAACCTCACCTTTATCTTTTCCTTTCATTTTCTTTGTGCATTATGAAATTATTTTAGTTATCACCTTCTCTATGCCACTCTACTTCTGACACCGACCTACGAATTTATTTTCCTGCTAGTTTCATCTGCAGCTGGAATCCTGTAAAAAGCAAATATGAATCTTATTGGAAATGTGTCGAGAGTTTAGGAACAAAAACCAAAAATTAAAAGTAAATGTTAAAATGACAACATCTGTATGTACAAACATTAAATTTATTTATTTACAATTTTTTTTTATTTTATTTTTAAACTGTTATGTCATATAATGTTTCAGATATCGCCCGTTGACAGGGGCGCTGAGGACTTCTCCGTCTATATTTTCCAGAAGAAAAGAATTTTTCCCTTCTGTAGCCGAGACCCTGAATGGTCCATACCAAAGGTGGTCAAACTTTCCATGCTTGGCGGATTCTTCTCTTCTCGCATCCCATCTTAATACTAAGTCACCTGGGAGGAATTCTTTGTCTTTTGCCTTGAGGTCGAACAATGCTTTCATATCATCTTGGTACTTCTGCATTTTCTCATCAACCTCCACTCTATGTTGTTGAACCTCGATCAGCTAGTTAATTCTCCTGGTTACATGATTGGGTTCTTCGTTTTGATCCTGCCATAATTTCATTACTAGTAACGCAAAGTTTATAGGTAGAACCGCCTCTGTCCCATAGACCATTTGAAACGACGAAATGTCGATAGACCTTTTAGTGCTGATGCGATTTTCCCACAATGCGTACTTCAAGTGCACATGCCAGGACCTTTTATTTTCATCCAGTACTTTCTTGATTATGTTTACCAGGCTCTTTTTGGATGATTCGGCCAGCCCATTTCCCTGGGGGTAATAAGCAGTAGAATGGCCGAGAATGATAATGTACTTCTGACAGAAGTTGATCATAGCCATGGACTTGAAGGCCTGGGTGTTGTCGGTAACAATCTTTCGGGGACACCTGAATCTTGATAGGATATTATCTTCCAAGAATTCGATCACCACCGAGTCTGTTGCCCTTTTGGTTGGAATGGCTTCCACCCACTTTGTAAAATAATCTGTGGCTGTTAAGATCCACTTATGCTGAGCACTGGAATGGGGATTAATTTCCCCTATGAAATCTAGTCCCCATTGTTGAAATGGGGCTTCAGTTTTGACTGGAACGAGTGGTAGTGCAGAGAGTTTTTGTTTACCAACGAATATTTGACACGGGTTGCAGGCACGCACTTTGGCATTGACGTCCGAAAATAGTTTCGGCCAATAATATCCGGCCCTCAAGATCTTGTAAGCTGTGGCTCTCCATGCATGGTGTTCTCCACACACTCCTTCATGAAATTCTTCTATAACCCGTGGAGTTTCTGACTCAACCAAACAGACTAGTAGGAACCCGAGTGGATCCTTCCAGTATAGCTGATTTTCGGCGATGCAATATTTTACAGTATGAAGTTTTAAAGTTATGCATTTGGCTGGTGATAGCCCATATGGACATTTCAAGTTTAACAAGTAGAACACTATTTCTTTATACCAGCCTGACGATATGAACTTTTCTTCGACCTTGCTTGGATATGTCTGGTCATCCGGCTCGTGCAGGTGTGCGTCTCCGTCTTCCCCTTGGAGGCAATTAATATCAAGAGCTCTAAGATTCGACTCGGCCAAGAGTTTGGCCAAACCCTGCCCCTTTATCAATTTAGTCGGATTGACTTCTAGATCGAATTCTTGTATTTTAGCGAGCCAACGCCCTCGTTTTCCGTCGCTATCTGGATGTACCAATATATATTTCACGGCACTGGTTGGCACGTACGCAATAATTTTTGAATGCAGTACATAGGTTCTGAATTCTTTTAGTGCCTTCACCATTGCATACGCTTGTTTTTCTATTATGTCATACTTTAGTTTGACGTCTCTGAGGCTCTTGCTAAAAAACGCGATTGGTCGTTCGAAGCCTTCGTCATCCTTTTGCAGGAGAACCGCGGCGATAGTATGTTCAGAAGCAAACGAGAAGATGAGGAAATATTTCAAGTAATCTGGGCTTTCTAACACAGGTGCCTC
The DNA here is from genome assembly GCA_009831015.1 of Picea engelmannii. Lineage (NCBI taxonomy): Eukaryota > Viridiplantae > Streptophyta > Pinopsida > Pinales > Pinaceae > Picea > Picea engelmannii. The sequence continues at coordinate 147,822 of ML788484.1, forward strand.
ACTGATGACTTTTTTAATATGCACGAACGATGCTTTAGCCTCAGTCGTCCAATTTACTCTGCTATCTTTCTTCAGCATTCCTGTGATCAATTTGACAATCTCAACAAAATTTGGGATAAACCTTCATAAAAAAATTATTGTACCTAAGAAAGATTGAATTTCGTTTACGTTTCTGGGAATATTTGTAGTTTCTATTGCTTCAATCCTCTTAGGATCAATCCTGATCCCATCCTTAGATACGATATGTCCCAGAAGATTACCTTCACGCATAGAGAAATGTGATTTCTTTGGGTTCAAAGACAGACCATACCTGCAACACTTTTCGAAAGTCTGTTTTAGATGTATCAAATGTTCTTCATCGGTTTTAGAGAAAACCGTCAAATCGTCAAGGTAGATGACTACGAACTTCTCTCTTTCTCCTACGAAAGCAATGTCCATAGCGCGCTAGAATGTAGCTCCTGCATTCATCAAACCAAATGGAATTTTTTCATACATGAATGTACCCCATGGTGTGGTGAAAGCAGTTTTTTCTCTGTCTTGCTCGTTCATGGCGATTTGGTTATATCCAGAGAACCCATCTATCATAGACATTCGATTCTCTCCGACTACCTTTTCTAGGACGTGGTCCATTTTGGGGAGCGGATAATTATCCTTAAGGGAAGACTTATTCAAGTTTCGTAAATCTACACACAGTCTAATTTCTCCATTCTTTTTCCTGACCAGGACCAAATTTTCCACCCAGTTTGAGTACCTCAGAGGTACGATTATTTTCGCATCTAAAAGCTTCTTAACTTCCTTTTCAATCAAAGGTAGCAAAATGGGGTTAATTTTCCTAAGATTTTTCCTAAACGGCTTGACCCCGGGCTTCAAAGGTATCTTGTGCTCAATTATGGAAGTATCATACGTTCTAAGCTCATCGTAGGACTAGGCGAAAACATCTTTGTACTGTCTGAGTAGGTCTCTGTACTGGACTTTTACCTTGGGAGAGAGGAACTTAGATATCTTTACTATCCTAGATTCTTTCTCAGTTCCTATATTGCAGTCCTCCACTTCTTCTGGTTAGGGCTCCAAAGTGGATTTCATAGGCACGTCGTTCTGATTGAAAAGTCTTTCTAAAAGAATTAAGCCTTTCGGAATTTGGTTGTTTTTAAGGACCAACATACGATGATCCGCTATTTTTTCTCAAAAGGTTTCAGGATCTTCTCCTTCTTGCATAATCCACATCGAGTCATTTTGATTCTCTTGGTCTGTATGAGTTTCAGAGAACTCACCTATGGATGTAAGAAATTTCTTGATTTGTTCGACATCTTCGAAAACCTGCCAGTGTTGGATATTGTCTGGTATAGAGGGTTTGTATCTGATTTCAATGTGATACTTCAGTTTGACGGTCGTGGGAGGAGAAAAGGTTGAAGCTGCCTTGGCCAATGCATCGGCATGTAGATTCTCTGTGAGAGGGATAAAATGGACCTTTACAGATGAGAGAAAGTTTTCCATCAAATCCCAAGAACAATTTCTGTATGTTCTTAGTCTTGGATGCTTGGCAAGGTATTGTCGGTTTATTTGTCTTACTATCAATTCCGCGTCACCGTATACCTCCAAGTTCTTTATATTCAACTTCTTCGCAGCCTCTAATCCTAAGATCAATTCCTCATACTCACATACGTTATTGGTGTAATCTATGTCCCACTGCAAATGATAGGAGAAAGGAACAATGAACTTACCTTCAAGCGCTACCAAAAGTACCCCAACATCGACTCCTTCAGAAGACGAAGCACCATCGAAATACATTTTCCATGCACCATTATTGCACAACTCTTCTAACAAGGGGCTTAACTCTTCTTGCTTCATATCGAGCTCCTCTGGACCTCCATCCAATCCATCATCAAAAGACAAAATGCAGTGTCCCAGATCTTGGTCTGCGATGTAAATGGGGAAGTTGTGTGGGTTTTGGGGATCACTGACCGTGTACGCTAATCTTGTCTCTCTGTATAAACGAGTGACTTGACCCCCGAACACAGGGATTGTGGCATAAGACATGTCTAACTGAAGGGAACCTCCCAACTTAGCCCCCCATGACCTAGACAACAACATACCGTACTTAGGGGGGATATCGACGATAACCACATCCATCAGGATACTTTTAACAGGGACCTGCGCTAAGGTAACTACTAGATCCTTTATCATCCCCATGCATTTAACCTTCCTTGAATCGAAGGAATATAGATTTCCATAAGGTCTTGTGATCTAGAGACCCAGCTTCTCCATTATAATTTTGGGCATAACATTATGAGAAGCCCCAGAATCTAACATACAATTATGTAGCAACTGATCATGTATATTCAGGGTGATATAAAAAGGAACGATGTTGTCTTTGGACCCTTCAAAATGAGGACCAAAGGTAATATTAGGTATGTCATCTTCCAGGTTGATAACATCAGACTGACTTTCTAGCTCGTAGACACCCATCGCTTTGGCAATTTTCTTCCGATAAGCGGGATTTTTTGCTAATTCTACCAAAGGAATCGGTATTTTAATCTTGTTTAACTCATTTTCAAGACTGAAAGATGTGTTTACCTTATCCATTTCTTTGGTTGGGATTTCCGAATTTTTCTTTTCCGACTTACTTGTCTGGATTTCTTTCTCACTCGTGATCCTAGTTGAGGACGTAACTTTATCTACTGGTTCGGTTTCTTGTGTCTGAGTTTCAACTTTTTTCACCTCAGACTCTTGAGTGCTTGCTACCTTGGTTTTGTTGCTGGGTAACAAGGTCTCTTCCGAAGGAGGTTCATAAGCTTGACCTTTTTGAACGATTTTCTTAGGTTGATTCTTTGAGGTAGGCTTGCTCTTGGATCTTAGATTATACTTTGGTTGAAACTCAACCATTATCATCTTTGTTTCTGATTGAGATACACAGGGATCAGTGTGATCACCTTCTTCATCCTCATTAGACGGTTGTGGGGTGTTCAAAGATTTTTCATAATCTTCACGAGTGAGATACGACTGCGAACAGTCATCACCAAAATTTGCAACTTCATCTTCCGAATCTCCGAAATCTTGGAAGTCATTTGCGCCTATAAAATTTTCGTTCTTTAATGGTGCTTGTATTTTTTTATCTTCGTTCTTAATTTGTTTCTGTTGATTTTTGGGATTTGGGTTTCTCCTGAAGTCTTTTTTATTTGAAGAATCAGCCTTAAACTGGTCCAACTCCATCCTAGAAATTTTGTTGGATAGTTCTTTAATTACTCGGGCCATATCATCTACTCTGTCATCAGTGTATCTATTTGAGCCCGAAGGACCCGCTGGTTCCCTATAGCGTCTATTCTCGCGGTTGACTGTTTCTACTTTGGCTTTTAATTTTCCCGAAGCCATCATATTAGATTCAATTTCGACAGCATCGTCTTGCATTCTGTTTAGGGTGGCTCCTCTTCTTTCTCACAAAAGTAGTGCGAAATCCGGCTCGAAAGATCCCACGAAGGTTACTTTGGTTGAGGGTTCAAAGGGTTTAAATGCGGCTGGAATATTACTATACAGTTTGTTGAACCTCAAAATAAATTCCATAACTATTTCTGAGTTCTTTTTCTTTAGGGACCCAAATTCGGTAAGATAATATAAGTGATCTTTTCTCTCTCCCCATTGTCTTAGGAAAGCATCTTCCAAGGCGTCATATGACAGGATAGAAGCTGCGGGTAGGCTCCGAAACCTAGTTCGGACCAGTCCTTCAAAGGTCTAGACAAGGAGTCTCGAATAGACATCTTCGTGCTCGATACCACATATGTTTGCGAATTGGTCAAAGAAATTTATATGCTCGGTTGCGGTTAGATCTCCCTCCCCAGTGAACTTAGGCAGATTTTTTATGTAGTTTTCAGGCAAATCATGGAGGGGGGCGGGCAAAAACAGGGGGGCGTATCTTGCTGCTACCTTTGTGAATACTATGGGAGGAGGGACTTTCCCTTGACCTCCACCTCCTCCTCTAGGAGTGCCTCCACCACCTCCTCCGACGGCTGCCATCGACTTGGGTGTAGAAAATGGGTGTGCAACACACTCTTTGGAATCAGGCGATACCGGGAAGTTCAGTCGAAGCAAAGCTGGTATGTCAACTGTTGACGAACTTTCTAGAGGACCCTTTCCCTTGTGTATGGATGGGAAAGATTGATGAATCTCACTCCTAACTTCAAGGCGGTTTGACGTCAGATCTTTGGTATCAAACAGAGGGCCGCATGAAGTAGATGGTTCTGAATGGTATTTAGTCTTGGAAAGTTGGTTTTTTGTTTTTAAAAGTTTTTCGGGATCAGTAACAGGCATAATCAGCTTTCCATGTGGGTTCTGTTTGGTATTCTTTCTACCAGAAGCCAGTTTATGTTTTCGTGGAGTCGCCAAGTGAAAGATTGAAAAAGCCTTAAAAATGTGTGTACTCTATGTTCACTATCAAGGAGTAGCACTTTTAACGAAATAAATGTCGTTTTCCCAAGGAAACGATTTCGTAACTTCGCTCCCTGGAAACGGCGCCAAAAAGATATTGTTCCTGAGTCTGTACTAAGGCTTAAACATACAGGGTAAAGGCATCCGAAAGTAGGTGAAAGATGGGTAAGGGAATAAGGTCAACCTTCGGTATAGGAAACTAGGGAAGATTTTTACGTTCTCGTCGTCTAGCTTCCAATTGTTCCTGAGTAGTTATATCCTGTTCAATGGCTGCCCATGAACGCTCAAGTTCGTCCCGGTTATTAGCAGTTTTAAGGATTATATCAAAAAGAATTAAGGCGATATGTGTTTGGTTAGATACTCCGGGTTCGATATTAGGTTGTGTCGCTGCAGGGACAGTCATGGAGGAACAGTAAGATTAGGAAAGGATTTAAAAAGAGATTAAAATGTTGTCTTGATTTGGTCGAAATAAAGAGAATTTTACGTTTTTTGGAATAAAATAAAAATGCAAATTTGAAGGCTCTTTCCCGTAATTGTACTATATTTTAATATAAAGGTGTGATGTGAAAGAGAAACATTTAGCTGCATATAACGTAAGATTCCTGTCAAAGAGAAAACTCCCATATAAACAGAAGAGGAAATTAGTAAGAAAATAACTGACATAGAAAAGAATAAATGTAGAATTCTGAAAGTGCAAATTGGTCTTACACCCACTGATAGCTGCTGCAGAGGAAATACAATAAACAAATACAGAAAACCAGAATTATTTTGTTATAGTAGTGGTCATACTAAAGTACAACAAAGAACATCAATTATGAACAAATGGAATGAAATGCAACATGAAATACAAAGAAACAAACTTGTAACACAGTCTTGACAGAATCGAGAATCTCTAGATTTGCTTATATTAACTTCTCGAATGCAAAAAACTCTATTACAATCGATACCAAAAAAGGTCCAGCCCTATTTATTTCGTTCTATGATATCTTTATACAACTTTACAGGTCAATTAGGCTCTTAACGGTTACACAAATTCGGTTACAACTGGGAGGGGCGCAATCGCTCCCTTTCTCTTACTCTATATTCACTTGGTTCCAGGTGCTCATCTTCGCGTAGATTCGGTGTAGGAAATGCATCTGTCCACAAATTTAGATACGAGTTGTGAAGGTTCCGCTTGACAGCTGGCCTCGGCGAAGTAGCATTCTCGGGCTAACTGCTGTAGCTTGTCCCCCATTTGTGCATCGACGATGTCGAGGGCACTTATTTGCGTGTTGGGTTGGATCAAATGCTTATCAACTCGAGCCATGTTCACCCTGTCTATATGAGAGATATCTGCCAAATCTCTCACCTCCTTCTCTTTCAGATCGAGCGAGATTTGTTCTACATTCATTTTTATTAAAGTTTCGGCATCACCTCTAGTGTCCATACCCAACATCTCGCCCTCTATAGAATTGAAGGCTTCTTCTAATGAATTGGTCACTTTTTGGGCTTGGTCCTTGCCCAGGGTAATGTTATGCTCCCAATCCTTCAATAAAATATTACCTCTAGTTTGTTCTAAGAGTGTGAGTCCTGGGGAACCTGATAAAACTCTATCATTCATGGCTATTACCGCCTCCTGTAAGGCGACCCGAGCCACTCCTGCATCTCTTTCTCTGTCAGTCAGGTTCTCGGAAACCTGATGCATCAACAGACAATCCTCTCGGACTCTTCCTATTTTGGTGAGAAAACTCTGCTGTGCAGATAAGATCTTGCTCTGAATCTGGGTCGCTCGAGATTTAAACCCCTCGACATCAATCACCCTACCTCCAACGATCTCCACCTGAGCCTGCAGCTCTGCAATCATAGTCCTCTGCTGACCATCCTGCACCCGACCGTCTCGGATCACTGAATGCGCTTGTTCCAACTTGGCTTTGAGCACTTCTATTTCATTTTTATCGGCTAGTCGAGCCAGTTCTATTTCCCCACTCACCTGACGTTTAGCGCTTTCTGTGGCCGAAACTACTCTAGCTTCGAGAGTCTTGATCAGGCGATTATTTCTTTTGAGATAATTTTTTAACATCCCGACCGAGAATTGATTCGCCGATGCATACGCTCCTAGCGTTCCTGCGATCTCCGTGGTGAATTCCTCATTCTTTTTGTTCTTTCCATCGGTCATAACTTTGAATTTTTTAGCAGTTGATCCTTCGTCCTAGTAGACCTCCGTTTTCACAACTGCTTTTCTCTTTTTGTCAAAGAAGAACTCGTTTGGAGGAAGTTCTTCCGCTCTGATAGGCCTCAGCTCCTCATCGAAAATCCATCCTTCTTCTATATTTCCTCGCGTCGACTGCAAGGGGGTGACAGAAGTGATGAGTTCCCCGATCTGTTTCGCTGCCTTTCCTAGTGTGACGACCGAGTCCTACTTCTTCGGAGGTTCAGGGGTCTTCGTCTCAGTTTCCGGCTTCTGGGTCTCTGGCGGGTCCGGATTTTGTGTCTCTGCTTCGGGCTTATTCGTTTGATCCCCCTCGTTATGGATTTTTCCTGAACCAGAAGTTGTTTCTTTGGGGCCTTCATCATCCTTCGGTTCCATCTCAGAAGCGCCCGGGCTCCTTCCTCGCAACACAGCAGGAAGACAACTTCATCTATTTTCTTGAAATTTTAATACAGAGGCCATGTCTTCGGGTGCTAAAGATCGGATCCGAACTAGCACTTCCCCATAAGATCTCGCCCCTTGGAAAATGTCATCCGAGGGTGAAAACTCGTGTTCAAACCTCTTCAGCCCACAATTAGCTAAATGGTTACTTACAATTTTCTGATGATCATGTTTTTTATATTCAATGGAGACCAAACTCAAGTCTTCCAGGGATGCAGCCTCAGCTTTAGCATGCCCAAAATCCAATAAAGAATAATAATTTAGCCGAACAGGGAAAATCGGCCATACCTTCTTCGAAGATGCTTTGAGCTCTTTACTCACCCGACCAATCATTGTTTGTCGAGCGATCTCGTGACAAACCAGCTTGTTGGGGATGAACAGTGGTAGTGCAAGTGGGGGAACAACGGCTCTGAAAACTCTGAAATAGGAAAACTTTGCTTCTACGTACCAGTCTGCTATACCACTCAGATTTGCAGCAATGTTGTCCGAGATACGAGGTGGCGAACGACCAAAAATGGTGATGTGCAGGGGCACCATCACCTAGTTGAAAATTTTGTAAATAAATTTGTCCGCTTTATTTTCCCACAGCTTGTCGTGATTCTCATGTACAGTTTTTTCTTGGGCTAGATTCCAAGCCCAACTCATCAAAGGGAATGGTGTCATGGAACATACTGCATCCATGATATACGCAGACATGAGAAATGAGGATGGTCTCTCGCTCGCCTTTTGCTCCCGATACTCTGTGACCCTGTTGGCCAGACTGTCTGAGAGCATCTTTGCCCAATTAAACGAGCAACCTTCTTCAACCCGAAATATGAGAGGCACCCACGTGATGTAGAAATGCGAGGTGTCTTCTCTCCAAAATAGCCGACATGTCATCATGGCCACATATTTATACTGTGGCTCCAAAGAAGCGATTGAATATATGCCCTGGTCATTTTCTCTGAACTTCGCGGCGCGCGAAACCCAATCTTTAATCAAACCGGGCATGGTTTTGTCATATTCAGTGCACTCCTTATGTTTGAATCCCTCCAGGAATTCAGCATCATACGTTTATTTAGATGTTGTCGGGATCTTATACATGGTTTGAATGTGCTCCGGTCTAAAAGTCCCGATCGTGACCCGCTGGTTGTTCATGATAGTTCTGGTGGGTAAGTCTATGTGATCCAACGCCCATCGGATCATATCATAATAGGGAAGCAACCATAGTATGGTTGCTACCTTGTGCATTCCAGATTGAACGAAAATCTTGTATTTAGTGTTCAAATCGTCCTTTTCATTGTCATCGCAGTCTCAATAATTCACCAACTCAGTTTGTATAATATCTGAAACAAACGACCAGTTAGGGACTGAATCAACACTCTGGGGCGAAGTGTCGGAGACATTATCCGAGCCTTTCCCTGCAACCTCTATATTCTCCTTTGTTTCTTTCCGTGGATCCATGGCTAAAACTTGTGTTTTCTCTCTCCTTTGATAACACTGTGTATACATGCAGAAAGTAGTTAACTCAAAAAATGACAAGCTCTGCGTGCTTATGAAAAATGTTTTCATTATAATAAAATGATACTCCAGTATATATTTGAAAATTTTGTACTCTTCGAAATAAGTCTGTCAAATCGCAATTAGAAACAAATTTATTGCGTAAAAACCGATCTTATTTATTCGTGGATTCACCCTAATTCTTCATTAATGTCATCAAGGTTTGGTAGTTTGACAGGAAGTCGGGGTATGGAGAGCAAGTAGCTACCTCGGGAAAAGCGCAAACCTCGATGCGCGAGACATATCTTTCTTTATTTAAAAATATTCAAACCTAGCAACGTTAATAATTTTCTCACTTTTCGCAGCATCATGGATTTCCTTTCAACATTTTGAGTCTTCAACTCGCGAGACTGCGAGGGCCGATTTTGGCTTAATTAACATTAATCGCGATTTGGAGCGTCATTAATTGCCTAATCACTTTATTTGCTATATCGCGACTTGGAACTTCGAAGACAAGTTTTTGGGAGATTAGTATGCCGAGTCGTGAAACCGCGAGATGGCGACAATTAAGGCTCAGTTTAGGGGAATAAAAACTTAGATTAGACGACTAATTAATCTTTCTATAATTACGTCGCGACTTCGTGAGTCGGGGTTTTAAAAGTAGTAACTTTCTAAAAGATAATGTCGAGCGGCGAAACGCCGAGAATAGATTTAACCATGGTTAGATTTTTACCTTTAATCCCTGACCAGGGTTAGCCCGAAAGAACCTCGTGTTCTCGGCTCTCGGAGCTGTAAACATAAAAAATTGAACTTGGCGAACGCCGAGGCACAAAACCCCGACGACATGTAATCACTGAGTTAAAAGATTTGACCCTGGTTAATATCTTAAGTGAAAATTTAAAACGAGTTCGCAGTTTCGTGACTCGGGATGTGTGAACTTGAATATTAAAGTATTCGACTTACGAGATCCCGAAATGAAGCAAAAAGAGCGAAGATGCTTACAAAAGTGGATTTGTTTCGAGGGTAGAAAAAGCATCGTTGCTTATTCGACAAAGTTGGAGAGCTTTCAAAGCTTCGGAAGGGGACAAAATCAAAAGGCCATCTTTAGATTTCAAGTATCAAAAATTGAAAATTGTGAAGGGTAAAACTAAAACAAGGGTGGCTCCAACAGATCCCATATATATTTCGGTAAAATCTCGCTCTGGTAATTGTGTGACCTCTTTGTCTATGACGTTCCCAAGGGAGTCTAAACGAAGTAAAAGTGGTTCAAGAGGGGTTACCGACACATATGTAGTGCAAGGAGTGGGATTCTCAACTGTAACCAAAGCGCCTTCTTGATTGTTTAACGGAGGAGTAACAACACTCCCATCATCATATTGATTTTCTACCTCTCCACGATAGTTATCTTCTGGAGGGTTAGGAAGTAAGGGTTGGTAGCCTTCTGGAGTCAGCCCTTGCATCCTATTCAATCGATGAAGACCTTTATCATCTATAAGCTCAATTTTGGAGAATAACAGTACATGATGAAAATCTAGTGCCAACTAACAAAAAGAAACAACATATGCTAATAAAATCTAGGAATCAAAACCAAGAAAACAAGAATTATCTCGATGATCATACTAGTTGGTGATGAAATCCAATGTCCTATGACCAAGCCAAGAAGGAGCTAGGATATGGTGGAACAGTAACAATGGTGACCTACTTAATGGACTTTCACCTTGGCGCAAGCTTCCACGCAATAATTGTGGATTTAGCCTCCAAGGATCCCGAGTGAGTTTGACCAATGTCTGTTCCAGGTATAGTGAGACTTCCCTTCATCATCACCTCATGTAAGTACCTAAGGATTATGGAAACTAAGGACACCAACTCGTAGTCAGCCCATGGGAGGGTACAGTTGACAGTCCGACCTGAATGTATGGGCAGGATAACAAGTCTGAAATCAACTCGAGAGGCTCCCACACATAATCATGGGTATACCTTCAAGTGACCCCCAATATATGATCTGACCACTACAAATAGTTGAACCACAGAGGGGTAATCTCCGTAACTCACCCGAATGTGACCTTGTGCGTAACCCCTGTGTGAGAGGGGGATCCCAGAAAGCCTATACGTCAATTGAATTTGAATCTCCCTATCTCATGATGCTAATGTTCATTTTGAAAAATTTGGAGAGTTGTACTCACAGCCTAATCCAAAGTGCTAATCCTAGTCTAATGTTGGTGGAAGATCCTAAAAACAAAAATGTTCTAGATAAATTTTAATTAGCGATGATTTTACGGTTGTTCTTTACTCAAAGGGTGCATGACAATGAAACTGATGGTATGATAATTAAATTCTCAAAAATGCACAAGAAAATGATAAGCAATCATTTCTTTTGATGAAGGCCTATTTAAGGGAAAGAGAAAAAGTTGTTTTCACTATCAAACATTAAGATGTAATGTCCTCATACAAGTGTTTCTCAATCAAATCCAATGCAATGCTAAAAATTTCATAAATTCCTTCCAATATCCAAAGCAATCACTAAAATCAGTCCTTTTGTTTATATGTGAATGATAATCAGATGCAAGACTTCTAAATTTCAATCAGAGTTCATGATTAAACAATGAGAAGCAAACCTCACACAAAACAAAAAATACACTCTCGTTGTGAATAAACAAGAAGGACAAAAAAGACCAAATTTGCAAACAAGAACTAAAACACCTCAAACAAAAGAGAAATGATGGAAATTTGCCCTCAAATACCAAATGAAAAGGTTCATAGACCTTTGTATTTCTTCACAAAAGTTTCCACTCGGTCAAATAAAGGAGAAGAAAACAACAAGTTAACTCTAGGTCAGCAAAGACAAAGAGTGACTTCAAAGAAAGAAAATAAAATGACAAATTCCTAGACAAAAGAGGATGAATTCTCATAAATAAGTGTGTTTGAAAGCCAATATCAAGATGGACTTAGAGTATGGGACCCTAAGAAAAATCCAAAACCAAGAAATAGCTTCAGGAGATGAAAATTCTAGAGAATTTCTCACAAAAATGGGGTAGCACTCTGGTGTAAAGGGAACCAAAGTGTTCCAACGCTCTGTGTAAGGCTAAAGGGGAGTTCTAGTGCTCTGACAGCAACAAGAGGGGAGTGCTTTGCTCCAAGAACTCAGAAAAAAGACCAGAAACTCAAAAAATCGAGGAAATTCAGTCAATCAAGGTGATCATGATGACATAAAGAGGCAATCAAACAAATCTAAGAATCAACATGACAATATGGAGAATATCCAATCAGTGGGAAAAGGGCCAAAATAAGATCTGGGAATGGAAACAAAAATCATATCTCCTCCACAGTGGAGTCACCAATTTTTGTTGCAGGTGAATCCCCCTGCAGACAAGTGGATTCCCTCTTGGTCTCTAGACTCTAAAGGCCAAGACAGAAAAGTTCTTAACATGGCCACTGACTTCCTTTTTTATCTAATCAAGCTAATAAATCAAAGAGAAGGAGAAATATATGTACCTTATTAGCGATGTTTTTCCTTTCAAAGTCCAAACTGAGCTTCGATCCTGAGCTCCCTGATAGGTCCTGTAAAACAAACAAAGGTACAAAAGACTTTCTACTCTACTGAGATTAGCTCAAACATAGATCCATCTACTGCAAACAAATTCATATGGAACAAGCATAAGTTTGAAAGAAACAGACCAAGCATTTATTATTAATGAGAACAAGTAAAAGTACTTACAATCCCTTGAATGAAGGTGCAACAGCTTCTTCTAGTTCTCCTTGCCCAACCCCTTTTCTCAAATAATCTCCACCGATTTCTTTGATGACATCTCACTCATGAGATCATAAGTTTGATGTAATTATCAATATCCATTGTACCTTTCACCATGAGAAGGCCTCCTTATATGACCTTGGAGAGGTCCAACCACTTGATTTATATATTTGGAATAAGTTGAGGATTCCTCTCCTTCAGTTGATGATCTTCCCTAATATCATTCCTTGACCATCTATTCGAATCTAACCACCTTCAGGAATTGAGGGATTCTTCCCTGATTTTCCTCAACAAACCCAACATTTGCTCAGAAAAGGGTTAGCGCTCCCCCAAAAGGGTGCACAAGGCGCTCAAACACTCCCCCAAAGAGGCTCAGGGAGCGCCAACACTCTTTGACAGTGGGTAGGGGCACTCTCCTCTCCAAAATTCATTTTTTAGTAGTTCTTTCAATGGCAAAAGGTTTGTACTTCCTGTCAATTGATTTCTCTTCTTCCAAACTAGCCTTTGAGGTGTATTAAGTGTCTTTGTGATGTCGTTAGGGGAACAACATGGGCAAGATGGCAGTATGATGTGTGTAACACTTGCAACACTTATAGTCAATATTCAACACTTGCGAACAAGATGTGACACTTACAATACTCGTAATGACGACACTTGCGACACTATTGAAGTGAGTAATTTTGAGGTGTAACACTTTCCTGTAATGGATGATTTTGAATTTTCTCCCAAACTAAGAACTGGGTTGGGATGATTTTGTGTCAGAAATTCAAAAAAATCATTTTTTTACTCCACGCCAAATTTCATAGGAACCCATAGGGGAATTCAAAATTTATGAGAAAAACAATCCTCTGTTGTGTGCTAATTTCTTACAAACTGTCATAAATTTCAAGTTCGAAATGCTAGTGAGTTTAGGCGCTATGAAATTTCCTGTAGCATATTGTTTCACTTTTCCAATGATTTAACATCTCAAAAATCATACCAGATTTTCAAAAATAAGCAAATTTTGGTGTTTTCCTCCAGTCATATATCAAGGTAATGGAGGAAAACACCAAAATTTGCTAATTATGATTTAAAACTCATAGACATCACCAAAAACATTGTAAAAATGCATGAAACAAACAATTTGACCAAAACTTTTGTTGTTTTTTGGAATATCAATGTCTTTATATTCTATCTTTGGATATAATTTTGATAGAAACCTTGGATAACATGTATAATCACTGTTTGGATGCTTTTTGTAATTCGTTATGAAAACTAGGTGTGTGAAAACAAAATACACGGGAATTTAATGTTTAAATGGCAGTATTGTTTTTCCTAAATATCACCTTGTGAAAAATGTTATACACATCAAGGTATGTGATGGAACACACTTCAAATAAGAGGGATAATGGATCATCCACTGAGATTTGAAATGAAAGGAAGACATGTGAGAATCCTTTGCTAAATCAGAGTTTCAACAACATAAATATTAGTTTGCAGCGCAAATGATGTATGCAATTTTAAGATAGGTTTTACAAATGATTAACCATATACCTCATATTTGATAGTGGTTTCATTCAATGGGTTAAGAATGAACTTCAAATTGATGTAGAAGACGAGGGTTTCAACAATTCTAGAACATAGGGTTCAGAGCGCAGAGTTTGCAACATGCACTAGTGATGTAGAGTCAAAGAAACTAGTTCGCAAAGATGACATGTTCAGTGGGAAAGATGACTTATTTGTAGACGAAAAGATACAATGAGGTCAATTTTATAATATGGACAAGTAGGAATAATTCAGGGCGTCATAGAAATGCATTTGAAAGTTTGTAGCAAATGAATTTGAACAGTTCTCAATGCCAGTTTGCAACTCCATTTCATGGCACCAAGTTTGCAGCTCCAGTTTGTAGTACCAAGTTCGAAATCAAATAGTGCACTTCAAGGAAAATGTTAGACATCCTATGACAAAATCCTTGAAAATCTAATTAAATGAAGGCGCTGAAAATCATAAAATCTCCTTGACACATTTCTTAATTGCAATAATGAAATATGAGTGCATGAGGTACTCATAAGTACGTTGCGAACTTTCCTATTGCGTTGGAAGAAAATAAACATGACCTTTGACTCAAAATAAAACAAAAACAAGGTGTTTTTGACCCCCTTCACATTCTATGTGCTAACAGTCTGCAACAACATTTTGCAGCGCCAAGTTTGCAATGCCAGTTTGCAGTACCAAGTTCAAAATCAAATATTGCACTTCAAGGAAAATGTTAGACATCCTATGACAAAATCCTTGAAAATCAAATTAAATGAAGGCATTTAAAATCATAAAATATCCTTGACATGTTTATTATTTGCAATAACAAAATATGAGTGCATAAGGTACTCATAAGTACGTTGCGAACTTTCCTATTGATTTGGAAGAAAAAAAACATGATCTTTGACTCAAAAAAAAAAAAAACATGGTGTTTTTTACTCCCTTCACATTCTATGTGATATCATATGGCTCCATAGGGGATGGAGACCTCCCTGTGAGGCTCCAAGAACATGCAGTTCTAGTTCCTTATCCATTGGGATATAGAGTCCTTCACCTCCTTCCAAATTTCTATAAATTATTCAAATCATAAAAATGCACTGCTAAAAACAAATCTCACACTGGAATCAAAATTAAAATTGAAGGTTGCATTGAAACTAAAAACCAAATGCTTGCATGGAAAGCTTATTTATATACATTCCTACTTCTAACTCCTGAAAAACAAAACCTTCAAATATATACAAATTTTCTCAGTACCCATACAAATAACTTTGTGACTGAATGATCTTCATCCTCATCTCGACAACTTAGAACTAAGTAACAATAGATACATAATGAGAACCACACATACTTCCTTGGAAAAACATACTTACAATCCAAGAACTTTGTTCTTATGATGAAAGCAATTGAAAATCTATTGGTGAAAAACTTCTCCATATAAATAGAAACATGATCTTTAAATTCGTACAAAAATTGATGTGGCTCATCAATGAATTCCTCCTTTACTAATTAAAGCATGGGATGGATTGAAAACTATTGCAATACATTTCCACCTTTTTCACCAATTTCCAGTGCATATGGGTGAATATGAATGGGATCTCAAGATCTATAGTTGGGACTAGCTCATTTTTACATTCATAATAATCAAGTTGAAAATGAGAGATGTCAACAAGTAATGTATCAGAGACATGTCTATCTTCTTCTAGTCCATTTTCTTGTGAAGGAATATCATAATCAAGATCATTCAAAACCTCTTGATCATCATGAAAAGTACTTTCTTCTATGGAAAATTCTTCATCACAGGTATTCTTTTCATGACAAGTCTTTACAAAGTAAAGAAAACTCATCAAAACATTTTTCATAAAGATGTTCAACAGAAAAATACTCGCAAAAAAAATTAAAAGCAGCATGAAAACCTGTCAAAGGGTTGACACTGGAAAATGGAAGAGATCGACACCAATCATGATCTATTCCCTCTAATGAGTACCGGAAAATATTGATCTGAACATCCTCATGCAGGATATGAAGTCGATGAATAAAATCATGGAAATATAACAAGTGTTCAGATAGTACTTCCCAATATTATCCTCTAAATATGGGAACAAAACCTTCCCATTCATCTCTACTAGGAACTGGATTTGGAAGACGAACTATCTTTGAAAAATCATAGAAATCATACCTCTGGGCTAGGATCTTGTCCATTTCAAAATAGTGGAGTTTCCAATAGATATATGAACAGTGGAGTCACCATGATGAAATATAAGCAATCTAAAAGTGTCTAGCTTCATTTCACCATACATAGCTATCTCTAATCATCATAGTTCACCCAAGGAAGGTGTCTTCATTGGCATCCCCGACAATGACGCAAAACATGTTAGCACTAGAAGTCACACCTAGAGTGTTGTAGGTGTAAGCCTAGTACCCATCAAAATATAAATGGATTGAATTGGTTTGAGTAGGTGGATCAACAAGACTGGGAAATAAATGGAGAGGGCACCAAAATTTCTACAGAGGCATTCCATTGGGCATGGAGTCATAACATCCTAAAGATCAAAGGAAATCAAAATATATATCATACAAAAGGGATATATAATGATGAGTATAATCATAGTGAATATGACAAAAGGAATAACATCCATTGTACAAAGATCCTTTCTGCAACAGATTAAAGATTGATTAAACAATGAACAATGATTTAATGGGCAAGCTACAACAGATCATATCTTGTTCTTGAATCCATCAATCAATGGCAACTATGATCCTCAAGACCTGAAATATATTCAAGCAAGAAGATAACAAATAAATGGGAAAACAAAGAAGACCATCTGATAAAAACTCTCATGAATCTTTAATGGAAGAAAATGTCATTACAAATAGGCCCTTAGGATTACAAATGAGAAACTAAACTGCTCCTCTATCTCTCTCCTCTCTTGGATCATGAATCCAACCCTTTCTTTATCAAAATAAACTTCATATATATTGAATTATCTCTCTCTACCCTAAGGATGTAGAAACCAAGGAGCTACATAGGATCCTCCTCCATTTAGGAGTCTTTCTACAAAAGATTCCAACAAAAACATAACAAATTCCTATTTTGGGGGATCTTGTCTATTGAGATAAATTCCTTTTGAAACAGATCATGCTACTAGATCTAGAGATGGAAGACATGTCCCTCATGCCCAAATAACTCCTAGGAAACCATTTGAACCTTCCTTGACAGCTGGCAGCCCTCCCATAGCTCGAATTTGTCAAACTATTAGACTTCGCAATGCTTTTGACAGCATGCGTTGGGAACTTTCATGTAGGTGATGATTTTGACTTTTCTCCCAAACTATGAATTAGGCCGAGATGATTTTTTTTTCAGAAATTCAAAAACATCATGTTTTTTCTCCACACCAAATTTCGTAGGAACCCAGATGGGAATTCAAAAGTTATGAGAAAAACAATCCTCTGATGTGTGCTAATTGCTTACAAACTGTCATAAATCACAAGTTTGCAACACCAATGATTTCAGACATTGTGAACTTTGCTATAACAACTTTTTTAACTTTGACAATGATTTAACATCTCGAAATTCATACCAGGTGTCCTGATATGCTATAAAACTTCATTACCTTGATTTATGATTGGAGGAAAACACCAAATTTGCTAATTATGGTTTAAAACTCATAGCCATCACCAAAAATGTTGTAAAAATGCATGAAACATAAACTTTGACCAAAACTGATGTTGTTTTTGGGAAGATCAATGTTTTTATATTATAGTTCTGGAGGTTCTTTTGATAGCCACCTTGGACAACATGTATAATCACTTCTTGGTTTCTTTTAGTAATTTGTTATGACAACTATGTGTGTGAAAACAGAGTACACAAGAATTTAAGGTTTAAATGACAATATTGTTTTTCCTAAAGCTCACCTTGTGCAAAAATTTATACACATCACTCTATAAACATCAAGGTATGAGATGGAGCACACTTCAAATAGGATGGATAATGGATTAGCCACTAATATTTGAAATGAAAGGAAGCCAGATAAGAATCATTTCTTAAAACAGAGTTTCAACATCATAAATATCAGTTTGCAGTGCCAATGATGTATGCAATTTTAAGCTAGGTTTTGCAAATGATTAACCATAGACATCATATTTGATAGTGGTTTCATTCAATGGCTTAATACTGAACTTAAAATTGATGCAAAAGATTAGGGTTTCAACAATTCTGGAACAGAGGGTTCACAACGCATAGTTCGTAGCATGTGTTAGTGATGCAGAGTCAGAGCAACTAGTTTATAGCGCTAATATGTTCAATGGGACAGATGACTTATTTGTAGAGGAGAAGATACAATGAGGTTAAGCTTATAGTCTGGAATGGTAGGAAGAATTTTGGGTGCCATAGAAATGCATTTGAAAGTTTGTGTTATAACCCTATAATTCATAGTATCATCTAGTGACTGGAAATTTTTTCACTCGGAATGTATTTTGGCTTGCAAATAATATTTCATTTCTGCAAATTATTTTCAAGGAAAGGAAACTAAAAGAAAATTCATGATTTTTTATGCTGAGTGGTTTTTCCTAACCCCATGGTGACAAAATCAAGGGAAGCAGTGCACCAAACCCTCAAAAAGGTCATTAAGCCTAAGTTTTGCCGCATATACTGCATTCACGCCTGGAGAATAAAGAACACACTTAGATCAATGGTCGATCTAGCGGCACGTAGATCAATGACTGACAGCGGATTCTGGACCCCCTCGACTATTCTGTTTTTAATGGTGGGGGGGGGGTCCAGAATGGTGATTAAAAGGTGCGCACATATCTACAGTTGTCATGGCAGTGCGTAGATGGACGGTCTATAGGTGATTTCAGACCCCCTCGACCATTATGCCTTTAATGGTGGGGGGGGGGGG
>ML788484.1:167121-178205 GCA_009831015.1 Picea engelmannii
CCACCTCAGGGGGGGTCCGGAATACCACTCCCCCTCCAAAACCGCCCTCCCCCCAAAACTCAAAACCGTCAGTCTTGACCAATATTGTTCCGGAGGAGATTATGGACAAATGAAGACGGAATTTCAAAATCTGAGAGAGGTTTTTTCTCAGAACGGGCTGAAGAACAAAATAGTCTCTCAGTTTTTCACAGGTTCCATGAGTAGGGAGAATCGAAGCCGTCTTCTAGGCCCATTTTTCCAGTTTTTCATTTTTCTGTTACAGTCTCGATCTTGTGGGAGTTGTTATGACGATATGGAGGCAAATTTGGAGAAACCGAAGGAGGGTTTTGTCCAGAAAATGTCCATATACAATAACCTCCTTTAGTTTTTTCCTGGGTGTCATAGTTGAAGAGAAACAGATGTCTGTTCGGGCCCCTTTTTTGCATAAATTAGGCCCGTCTTTCATCACGGACAGTTCCATATTTTCAGGGATTTGTGGCTATTTTTGGCCGAGGAGGTTAAATTTGACTTACACAACTTGTTGGGGGATATATCCTATTTATTGAAATGATTTTTAATGTAAAATATTGTTGATCTCACGCCTAGGCAGGCTGGGAGCACTGTAACTTCTATCAAGAGATTTTTTAGAAATATAAAGAAACGTTTCACAGGATTCCTGCATGTTAGCTATTGGTGAAGTTTTTCCCTCATCGTTGAATGTGTACCTGCCTTTTTTATCATTGTGTTGTCTGTCTGATCTTTTAAAAGGAGTTAAAGTTACAGGATTTATCTTTGCATACCCTGTTTTCTGACTTTTAAAAATCTAAATGTTTGTCTTCTGATGTTATAGTGAAGAAATTCTTAAATGCTTCTTTATTGTGATTGATAATCTCACATTTTCTGCTAATCCATCACTTATTCCCAAAGAATCCAATAGTTTCATTATCTCGCCCTGTGAAAAGACTTGTTATAAACTATTCTTTGATCTCTATCTTTATGAACAGACCCCATAGCCCAATGGAAGTGTGAAACCTTTTCCAGCCAATCTACAAAAAACTCCAAGAACATAACCTATTATGCATAACTAGCCTAATATCCTCTTCCAACAAAGTTATATCAGACAGAGATATCCCTCTCTGAGTCTCGAAGGGCTAGATCCAAGACTCTAAGCGGTTTTGATGTTTCCTCTGTGACTGCCTCCACAGCCTTGGGCAAATTACAGAGTGCTAACAGTTTGCAACAAATCAATTTTAACAGTTTGTAGTGCCAATCTGCAGTGCCAATTCACAATGCCAAGTTTGCAGTGCCAAGTTCAAAATAAAATAGTGCACTTCAAGGAAATTGTTAGACATCCTGTGACAAAATCCTTTAAAATCTAATTAAATGAAGGCGTTGAAAATCATAAAATCTCCTTGACATATTTCTTAGTTGCAATAATAAAAGATGAGTGCATGAGGTACTCATAAGTACACTGCGAACTTTTTTGTTGAGTTGGAAGAACATAAACCCAACCTTTGAGTCAAAATAAAACAAAACCAAGTTTTTTTTTACCCCCTTCACATTCTATGTGATAACAAACCTAATGACACATTAGAACAATTTGATCTTAACTAACTCCTAAGTGTCTAAATATCCTAATAGAATCCTCAAATAAAAAATACCCCATTTATTCCCCACCCACATCCCACTATCTTCCCCCCCAACCAATCGCTCGTTGTTCTTTCCAAATCCACAAGTTAACTTGAGCCAATTTTTTATGATAGGAACTTAAAGGTTGTTATAACTGTGATGAGAAATATTCCCTGGGACATTAACGTAAGGAGAAAAAACTCTTTATGGCCATTTTGGAGGACATTTATGATGATGAAGATGAAGTTATATCATTGTAGGTCTTCCATAAATTGGTTGAATATATTCCCTCACTTGATCTGTAGGATGGTGAACCTCATAAATCCTTGCATAAATGGACTAGTATCTCTACTCCCAAAACCCAAAAATTTATTGGCTACATCAAACATTGCAAAAGTCTCTATCTTAATTGAAAACACTATCACCCATAACTTCATTCATTGACATGTATCCTAGAAACGCACTACTACATCCATGCTATGAAAAACTTTCAAATCTTGATTTCTAATGAAGGTTCTACAAAATTTGGTGGTCTTGTGAAAATGAGAGGCGTTAAATGGATTATTATTCTTTGAAAACTTACATGATTTATATTAAAATGGGTGGTTGTGACATTGTAATAGGTGTTAAATTGTTATATACATTAGGTCCCATCACCATATATTTCCATGAGTTATACATTAGTTTAAAAGGAATTATAACCATGTCTCGAAATATCACCACCTCCCACCATATGTAAAAGGTTCTTAATAAGGGGCATTCAAGAATTATGTATCAATTCCATGCCATTAAATTCTTTGAGACACCTTCTAAACCCATTTATTTTTACATGCAATTATTCTTAGTCAAACACCAATATGTTTTTGAACCTCCCCTAGGACTACCACTCTCCCAAAGTGAGCATGATAATTCTATTATGCTCATACTAGTTATCCTCCACCCAATGTACGCCCATATATCCATTATTGTCCCAGAAAAATTAAATAGAAAACATAGTTCATGAGTTACTAGACATTGGTGTCATCTACCCTCATGGCAACTCTTAGTCTTCACTATTTCTTCTGGTCCTTAGAAAAAATGCACTTGGACCATGTGTCATGAACTTTTATCTCTAAAAAATATAATAAATAAGTATAAGTTTCCCATTCTAGTCATTGATGACCATTTGTCGAATGAGCCCAAGGATGCTCAATTCTTCAACAAACTCTATCTCCACTTGGGATATCACTAAATTCACATGAAGGACATGGATATCCATGAAACTTATTTTCACACTCATAAAGGCCATTATGAGTTCTTAGTGATTCCCTTTGGCTTTTACATTGCACCTTCCACCTTCCAAATTCTTATAAAAAAAATATGTAAGCCCTTTCTTAATCAATTTTTCCTTGTGTTTTTTTATGGAATATTGATCTGTAGTAAAACATGGCAAGCCCATGTCACCCACGTGGATCGGGTCTTACAACTACTTGTTGATCATCAAATATTTCTTAAGTGATCCAAATGTTCCTTTGGTGTCATTGAATTGGAATATTTGGGCCATATTGTTAGTCATGATGGTGTGCCTATGGATCTAAAGAAAATTGAAATGATGTAGGATTAGCCTTTCCCCAAAATTCTTAAAATTTCAAGAGTTTTTCTTTGTCTCATTGGTTATTATATAAATTCCATAATAAAATGTGGTAATATTGTAGTCCCTCACCACCTTTCTAAAATAAAATGATTTCAATTAGAATGACATCAAAGAATGGCCCTTACAAGACATGGAGAATTCTATGTGTACAACCCCAATACTTACTTTACCTAACTTATATAATACCTTTGTCTTGAAAATTGGCACCTTGGTTAAAAGAATTAGAGAAGTACTAATGTAAGAGGTATGGCCATTGCATTTTACCAACAAACAACTATGTGATATATAGTTGGGAAATCAACTTATGAAAAGGAGATGATGGCTATATTTCATGATATAGATGTATGATTTCCGTACCTTCTGAGACAATGTTTCTGTTAGCGCTTAAAATTGTGCTCTTAAACTTTTTAAGTGCCTTCATCATTTCATGCTTGATTTTTCATTTCCTAGGTATTTTGCTAATTGTCATAATCTTCAAATGCCTCATCAAGCCCTGACAAGATTTTATTTGATCACTTTTTAATCATGATCCCTATGGTCTCTGTCTTCTGACCTGCATTTCCAAAAAAACACCATAAACTGTTATTTATCCTAAAAGCTTAGTTTTTATGCCTTTGTAAATTTTACCAAAAAGTGGTGTGTGCTCAAGTGAAAAATTCTAATTCTAATCCTAAGTCACACTACATATCAAGCCCAATGCAAGCACCAAGCCCGATTATTTTCCACTTCTCTCATCAAATATTCTATGAGAGCATTGGCGTATATCAAGACAACAATTTCTATTCCCCGAGACATATGGGATATGTTCCATGAGTCGTTTTTTTTTAATAAATTGCAAGCTACCAAGTGCCAAGTGATTGTGCAAGTGTTGAAGAACTAAATGTAGCCAAAATATATATGATGATGTTCCCAATTTCTCTCTCTCTTTCCACCATTTTCAGGAATGGATGTGTAGAGGGGGGTGCGCTGTGAATTCCACAATGAGATACCAAATATCTTGGGCACTGCGATTTCCATAGTGCGCTACCAAATCTTCTTAGCATTGTGGATTCCATAGTGCGCTACCAAATCTCCTGAGCAGTACAACGACAGGTGGACGCTACCGAAATTTTGACAAAGGTTGAATTATGCACAGTGACACATAGGCCTAGCACTACCCATTTTGGCATGCCTATTTTGGAGGTCATGCTACAGAATTACAGGGAATTTGGTGGGGGCGCTACAAAATCTCACTACCGAAATATGCTACCATTAGGTACCAGGAATCATGGAGATCGAGTTATCATTCTTGTTAGTGGTTGATGATGTGGAGAATGGCTAAGATAGTCGTTGAAAGCATGATGAAAAATTACAACCTCTATAGGACACTTGGCATGCAAGAGGATGCACATCAATGAATATCAAGTTATTTTTAAGTTGGTTGGATCAGTGGCCAATATTTTCACTTTTTATAGCCTAGTTGTTAGTTGAAATAACTAATTTGGAGAATCTAATGTGAGGAAGGCCATCTCACATATCTAGTTCTTTCCTTTCCTTTTTGTTATAAAGACATATTACAGATGATAAGGTGGGGTTAATGAGATGGGAGGAAGTGGGCTTTGACCCTGAGGAATTCAAGATGTTGTCACTGTGTTATTTTTCCTCTCTCTGTATTTGTTCATGCTTGTGATTCCTTATCAATGAAGATCATTTTTTTCCTTTTGTTTTTCTTTTCCTTTGTGTACTAATTTTTAATGTCTGATTCATACGATGATTGAATGAGTTCTTAGTTCTTTGCATTGGTGATGCAGAATATGTTAATACACATATTTGTTTTTTTTTTTACTATGATATTTACTATCATATGTACTAGAAGTATCTCTGACATGTTCATATCACTGTCTTCTTTTCTTATTCATTAATCAGTTAGTTTTCTGATATGAAGTTGTTAAGGCCACTTTTGTTGAATGATATAGTTTGGAATGTGTACAGTAGATGAATTTGATTGTCTTTATGGTAAAAAACCTGTGACTTTATAGCTTATCTTTCATGATTAAATTTGAACTCATTTACAAATATTTTGATGTTACCAAGATCACCTGATTACAGTCTAGGGTGACTCTTGGAGTGATAACATAAATGGCGTCGTTGCCAGGGAGAGAAGTGTGAAGCTTGATTCCCTAGGAGAACAACATAGATCCTCCACTTGGCGACTCCACTGGGAGAAAATTGACTGTAATAATCTACTTGGCGACTCCACAATCAAAGACTCGACTGGGGAGGATCTTATTGATAGAAAAATGAAGGGGATGACTAGGTATCATCTTATGAGATTTCTTCATGAACTTTTTTTGTTCTTTATAAACTCATTTTTTCTTTTCCCTTCACATATAAAGATGATCATATTGTACTTTGTTTATTCGGTTGATCACCAACCTTCCTTTATATATCCATCCTTGGAAGAAGAAGACCTACTTTTTGTATGTGTTGTAGTTGTTGATCTTATATCCTCAACTCAGCCTATTCATAAGGATGAACTTCACATTGAAATCCCTCTTGGATTCAATCACCCTTGCAACCTTGAGGAGGTTGAAACTAATCCAAAGCCTTCTCAAATCTCATCACATTATGTTGTTACTATTGAACCTTTCCATCAATGTGTTAAACCTCATATTCAACCCACTAGTTTTTGAACTAGAGTCATAGACAAGATGTTTAAACCTTTAAGGTTTCCATATCATCTTCATCCGTATCCTGTTGATTTATTTGAGCACTTTCCTCGGTTTTCTAGAGAATATCACGTTACAACTGAGAAGCATGTGGAGGCCTTCGATAACTTTATTGATCAATTTGAGATAGTTCATGAGGTTGTTCTTCAAATCCTTGTTAGGAGATGTTGTTGTATGGTTTAAGGGTTTGGGAACTAACTCCATTGGTTTATTTATTGAATTATGCAATACATTTTTAAAGTTTTGGGGTGAGAACAAGTCATTATATCAGTACCTACATGATTTTACCACTTTGAGAAGAGGAACAAACGAAGTTATGTCTGATTTTAATCGAAGTTTTTACAGCTTGTATTGCAGCCTACCCCTGGAAATTAAACCTTCTGAGATTGATGCCATGGTGTATTACATAGTGTCTCAACACTCTAACCTTGTTTTGTATCTTAGTGAAAGAAAATATACATATTTATCACAGTTATTCATGGATTCTAAGGAAGTGAAGAACCTTTGAGCTTGTGGCAGGATTCAAATTCAATATCATGTCAACTCTGAACATGAGGCATATTTTATTTACTATCCCTATGAAGAAAAGACAATGGATGTTTTTGTCCTCGAAGAAGGTATCTTTAACAACCTTGCTTCTGAGGAAGTCATTGTATCAAACATTGACCAAGAGCACCTTGTTGTTGACAAACACTTTGGTGATGAATACTTTATTGTTAGAGAGCATCCTGAAACAAGACATTCTGAATGTCAAGAGTCAAATTTGATCTCTCATCCATCACAAACAATTGAACAACCCTCTCTTAATAAAAACCATGTGTATGAGAAGCAGACTATTCCCACGGTATATGCAGAGATAATCAATAATCAACCAACAAATGGTTCTAAAGTTACAAAGAATCTATTTGACCCACAGATGTCTATGTCTATCATTCAATCAAGTGTTCTTGTAGAAGACATCAAACAAATTGTCAGCAACTTTGAAACAGGGAAGGTAACCTTTCACAAATTAATTAGGCATTGCTTTCAGTTTCATGATCCTGTCGATGAGTACATAGAGTTACACTTTTCAAATGCTTTGGAGCATGAAAACTTGATCTTTTTATCAACATTTAAAGATAATATTGTCGATCATAAGGATGAATTTAGTCAACTGTCACACTTTCCTTGTTTTTTATGGATCATTTGCAATGAAGAGAAAAAATCGGTTACCAAACAATTTGAATGGTTATGGTGGAAGTTTGTTTTCACCTAAGAAATTTTTTGAGTTGGTTAGAGTAGGATAGTATAGTAAATAAGCTTGTTTCTGAGAATTTCCTTTCTTTTAGTTTGCAGTAGATGCAGTAGTTAGTTTTCTTGAATAAGCAACAAGTTTTGAAAGTTTACAAAGAGTGGTTGACTGTTGACTCCATAGCCCAATGAAAAGGACATTGAAACTACTAGATTCTTAGAGCCTCACAGGGAGGTCTCCATCCCAGTTGGAGCCAGATGTTAGTGCTTAAAATTGTGCTCTTAAAATTTTTAAGTGCCTTCATCATTTCATGCTTGATTTGTCATTTCCTAGGTATTTTTCTAATTTTCATAATCTTCAAATTCCTCATCAAGAACTAACAAGATTTCATTTGATCACGTTTTAATCATGATCCCTCTGGTCCCTGTCTTGTGACCTGCATTTCCAAAAAAGCACCATGAACTGTTATTTAGCCTAAAATCTTAGTTTTTATGCCTTTGTAAATTTTACCAAAAAGTGGTGTATGATCAAGTGTCAACTTCTAATCCTAATCCTAAGTCACACTACATATCAAGCCCAATGCAAGCGCCAAGATTGATTCTTTTCCACTTGTCTCATCGAATATGCTATGAGAGCAATGGCGTATATCAAGAAAACAATCTCTATTCCTCGAGACATATGTGATATGTTCCATGAGTCATTTTGTTTTTAAATAAATTGCAAGTTGCCAAGTTCTAAGTGATTGTGTAGGTGTTGAAGAACAAAATGTATCCACAATATCTATGATGATGTTCCCAATTCCTCGCTCGTTGAACCATTTTTAGGCATGGATGTTCAGAGGTGGGTGCACTGTGAATTCCACAGTGAGCTACCAAATATCCCCGGTGTTGTGATTTCCACAGTGGGCTACCAAATCTCTTGGGCACTTTAGATTCCACAATGTGCTACCAAATCTCCTGAGCAGTGTAATGACAGGCAGGCGCTACCAAATCTCTTGGGCACTTTAGATTCCACAATGTGCTACCAAATCTCCTGAGCAGTGTAATGACAGGCAGGCGCTACCACCCAATTGTCATTGGGATTTTCCCTTTTCCTTTCGGGATACCGGATTTCATGATTTCGCAAATCCTGATGTCGAGCGCCTTACCTCTTTGACTCCCAAAACCCAAAATGTCGATTCACAAAAATGTTGGTCGTGTCCTTCTCCATATATATATTGTGTTTCAGGACTTCAGGAATTATAGGACAAAGAATTCCTACCTCTGATTTCTGAAAGGTTGAATGTCAAACTCCCGATGCATTCAACATATGCTGGCTTCCAAACAAGACCTCAAGTCAATTCAGGATTTTGGACTTTGCGATTTCGCGAGTCCCGATGCAAGGCTCTCGGTTCTTTCACTTGTGAAACCTAGAAACAGTCAACGAAGTTTGACTCCATCTTATGACGAGTATGCCACCTGTCTCCTCCACTATCCTCTATCTCTGACATAGATTCTTTCCACCTATCTCTCTTCACCTTTTTGCATGAAAACTCTTTTCACATTTCAAGGATTTGACCAACCAAAGGTTTCATCCACACTTTGGACTTATGAACTCCGAATCCCCAAAATGAGCCTACTGCTCCACGAGATCAAGATCAATGGCCCACGTTGATTCTGGATATCAAGGTGATAGTTTCATCTACCCTTAATTCCCTTGTAACTTCTTCAGACCTTATGGTCCTTGTGACTTCGCGAGTTCTCCCTAGAGATTCTCGACCGTCTGATTCCTGATTTATCTTGAGCACTTCAAAGGGATCAACCTTCATGAATTTCCTTCGAATGCTTTGAAACAATATCCCTCCTAAGCTATCTTGCAGCTTCTGGTCTCCTACAACCTCTTTCACGCACTCCTTGCGACAACTTGTTCAAATACCTCTGAGTATTTGAATGTTTCAAATCTGTGCAACTCTGCAACAATAGTCTTTCAATCTCTCAACCTTAGTCAACGGATTCTAATTCCTCAACTTGTTTGTGCATGCCTTGCACGACATTTGTGCTCTTCTTACACTCTGTTGGAATGAGAGAAACGGTATCTCTCCTAAGATTTCAGAGGTAAACTCTGAACTTCTGTCAATGCACTCCTTGTAGGAACTCTCACTCAAGAAGAGAAACAATTGAAACTCATTACCTCACTCTCTCAGACTTCAAACATTCAACTTGAAATCAAACATTCACCACAACATAATAGTAAACACAAAACAGAGAGAAATAAAAATCATAAACACACCATTTAGCAAGTATAAACAGAAAGCATCATAACACCATGAGTCTGAATCAAAGCTCCATATATTAATTTAGGTTTTCTATACATGGGTTCTCCATACAACTTTCTGCTACAACTCTATCTTCTCTTCATCTCTTCTTCTCTATGTTACAATGATCTCAATTGATACTAAGATACAAAGGATGAGGGTGTCTGTATCTGTTTTCCCTCTTAACTCCTAAGCTGTATAATCTAGAATTTAACTCTACCTACTTTCATTTAATTGGATTAATTTCCTTTACATTGGTGGATGTGAGCAGATTGCTCAAGATCCATTTACAATATCGTATTCATAAATGCACGTACGCCTTCCTTATCTTTTCAAAATATTTCAAAAAACTTTTCGACATGTGCAAAAATGCATTGGCGCTTGACTCGAATGGCTCTTGTCTTTCACGCTTGCTTGTTGTTGGTGATGCTCCTGCATCATACTACCTTTCTTGAAAATTTTCATGGACTCTTGTTCATGAGTTCTCGCACTATCTTTCCATGTTTCTGAATTTCTTCTTCATCTTCCCAATTCGCATCTTCAACTAGATGGCCCTTCCATTTGACCAAGTATTCAAAATACTCTTTTCTCCTCGTCCTCTTGCTGACTCTCTTGTCAAGTATACTTTCCATCTGTGGCTTTTCAGCTACAGGAAGTTGTTTAGCCCACTGAACCTCTGTCTGTTCACTGTTTGCTCCTTCTTTTTCATCTTTGAAAGGGTACAAATCTGAGATATTAAATATCGGTGAAATTTTGATTCCATCGGGTAACTCGATCTCATATGCATTCGCCCCAAATTTCTTGATGACCTTGCATGCTCCAATCTTCTTCATTTTCAGTTTTCTATATGTCCCCCTTGGGAACCTTTCTTTCCTTAGATGTGCGAGAATCAGATCACCAACTTCAAATTGAATTTCTCACCTGTGTTGATATGCTCTGCGTTTATACTCTTGGCTCTAGTTTTGCAGTCGTTCCTTCACTTGGTTGTGAAGTTCCTTCATGGATTCTGCAAAATCTTCTGCACTAGCACTTCTAGTTTCATTCTATTCCAAATCCCTCAATTAAGAAACTCCCCTTGGATGCATTCCATATACAATTTGAAATGGACTCTACCCTGTGCTCCTGTTGTGCGAATCATTGTAAGCAAATTCCATCTGTGGAAGAATATGATCCCACTGACTGTGGTGTTTAGTCACTAGGCTCCTGAGAAAATATCGCAAGATTATGTTGACAACTTTTGTCTGTCCATCTATTTGAGGATGATAAGATGAGATAAACAACAATTTTGTCCCCAAATTATTCCATAAATTCCTCTAGAAATGTCCCACGAACTTGGTATCTTGATCTAAAACAATACTCCTTGGTAAGTCGTGAAGTCTGACGACTTCCTTGAAAAACAGGTTAGCAATGTGAGTTGTGTCACTGGTTTTCTGACATGGTATAAAATGTGCCATTTTAGAAAATGTACTGCCCCATATTTTGACCTTAGGTAGTTAGAACATTGTTGTTTAACCAATCTTGATAATTTAAAATTTAGCATTTGTTTGGAGTCAGTTAGACTTTGTTAGACATTGAGATGTGTATCTCTAGGCCTATTTGTATGTTACATGA
>ML788484.1:179518-201550 GCA_009831015.1 Picea engelmannii
TTGTTTAATACAAGTCATTTATATTTAGTTTTATTTTAATATTTTCCCCAAAATATCTAGATAAGGGAGGTGGATGGATAATGATGAGGTGGTTGAGGAGACTTGGGGAAGTGTGTATTGAAACTTGATAAATAGAGAGAAGATGGAGAGGTTGGAGCATGATGAGAGGTTGTGACATTTTGGAAGAGATGATTCTTGTGATAGTTTTCTTTGAGCATTTGTGCTTTGCTGTTCTTGGAGTCACGGGCACGGAGGGACAAGAAACCGAAAGGTTTCTTGGAGCTAGGAAGCCGGCTAGGCTCCTAGTTGGTAGGGAGGATTCCTTTGTTTCACTCTGGGCAAGCGGGAAAATAATATTTGGAAGCGTCCAGGACTACAGTACAACCGGTGAGCTTCGACAAGCTAAGGAGGAGGTATTTTTCAGTGATATTTTGTTATTGATGTTTTGAGTATACTTATGTTTCAAGCTCTTAAATCTTAAAGTTAGCCTACTACTTATTTCATCATGTTATTAAATTTATCATTGAGCAGATGTAGAATAATTGTGTAAATGAAAATGGAATTATGCTAAAACGAAGTTGTTATTGTGTGTGTTTGAATAAATTGTTAATTTCTTAGCATCCTGTGGACGGGTGCTACAGAAAATATGTCTACCACCACAAAGATTGAATCGAACCCTCTTTGCGTCCTTGGCAGCCCCAATATAAAATCCATACTCACTTCATCCCATGGCCTATCGGGTATGGGTAATGGCTAGTATAACCCTCTGTTCTGCCTTTTTCATTTTGAGTGTTAACAAATTCTACATATGTCCACAAATATTTTGACGTCTATTCTCATCCCCGACCAAAAATATGAGCCATTCAATTTCGAGAACGTCTTGTCATGACCGAAATGTCTGACCAATCCTCCACTGAGTTTTTCCTTCAATAGATTCTCCCTCATGGAGCATTTTGGAATACACAATTGATTGCTTCTGAATAATAATATGTCCTGGATCATATATTCAGTCCATTTACTTCTGTGCCTGAGAATTGGATTCTCAAATGCCTCATACGCCTCTTTGAAATCTGGATCATCTTTTTACATCTCCTTGAGGTTATCAAAACCCAATGTTTTGACTCTGAACTCCTGCATAAGAAAACATTTCCTACTCAAAGCATCAACAACTTTGTTAGCAACTCCAGAAATATGTTTGATTACAAAAGTAAAATTCTGCATATATTTGACCCATTTAACATGTCTTTGGTTCAGCTTCTCCTACTGAGTCACGAATTGTAAAGCATGATTGTCACTGTACAAAACAAACTCTTTAGGAACCAAATAATGCCTCCACTTCTTCAACACTTATATGACTGCATAAAATTCCTTGTCATATGTGGAGTACTTCAGCTTCGCTTCATTCAGTTTCTCACTGAACTATGTGATCATTCTATCATCTTCGCTCAAGACTGCTCCTATCGCAAATCCACTTATGTCACATTTTACCTGAAATGTTTTCCGGAAATATGGCAACACCAAAATTGGTTGTTCAGTAATTTTCCTTTTTAGCAGGTTGAAACTTTTCTCTGCTTCCTCTGTCCAATGAAAAGATTTATGTCTTTTCTTCACCGTATCCATCATCAGTGCACTAATTCCACTGAAATTCCTGATAAACTTCCTGTAGAAACTACATAATCCATGGAAACTTCTAACTTCAAATACACTCTTTGACAATGGCCAATTCTTAATCACCTCCACTTTATCTGGGTCCATTTTCAGCTTATCTGCAAAGATAACAAAACCCAAATAAATGAGATTTGTCCTCATGAATGATTACATCTTCACATTTATCAGTAACTTCTCTTGCTGTAATCTCTTCATCACTGTAGCCAAATGCTTCAAGTGCTCTATTTCTATTCTACTGAAAATCAGTATGTCATCAAGCTATACAATGATGAATTTCCCGATGAACTCCTTCAGGACTTCTCTCATCAACCTCATGAAAGTACTAGGTGCATTCGTTAATCCAAATGGCATAAAAATCCATTCATATTGCCCTTCATTCATCTTGAATATTGTCTTCCATTCATCACCTTTTCTCATCCGAATTTGATGATAACCGCTTTTCAAATCAATCTTTGAAAAATATTTTTCTCCACTCAAGCAATCCATCAAATCATCCATCCTTGGCAATGGAAATCTGTACCTGATGGTAATCTTGTTGATTTCCCTTGATTTCGTACACATCCCCCAGCCTCCATCATTATTTGGGTTGAGCATTGTTGGAACAACACATGGACTCAAACTTTCTCTAACCAATCCTTTGTCCATTAAATCCTGGACCTGTCTTTTGACCTCTTCATTCTCTTACAGCGTCAATATGTACGTTGCTTTGTTTGGTAAACTATCTCTAGGTATGAGATCAATATGATGACTTATACTCCTGATCAGTGGCAATGAAAAAGGCATTACGTCCAGTACTATATCAACGAACTCTTCCAGTAGCTTCTGGATTTCCTCCGGTAAATCATCCACTCTCGTACTGGTTAAAACAATTCTAGGCTTCCTTACCACAATGAATTGAGTGTCTTCCTTCTTCTTAACCTCCTTAGGAAGTTTCTTCCCACTCATGAGAAGTACAGTGTTGTTTATCTCAGGTTTTACTTCTTTATCCTTAATCGGCAACAACATATGAGTTATCCCATTCTTCTCCAGGGTGTATGTGTTCTTTCTCCCATCATGAACCACATTCCTATCATATTTCCATGGTATTCCCAACAATATATGACAAACATCCCTGGGAATGACATCACATAGTATTTCATCCTTATACCCCCCTATTTTAAACTCAACTAAACATTGTTTAGTGACATTTACCTGATGTCCTTTTTGTAGCCATGAAACTCTATATGGGCTCAGATGTTCAATAGTCTCCAGCTCCATCTTTTCTACCATCTCTGTAGAAGAAGGATTATCTGTGCTACTACTATCCATAATGACTTTGCATACCCTACCTTTGGTCTTGCAAGCAGTCTGAAATAGTTTGTTTCGTTGGGTTGGGTTCTCTGCCTCTTTTTCTGGCTTTAAGAGAACTTTTCGCATCATCAGCGATCTTCCACCCTTAGCATCTTCTACCTCAACATGTCGTCTTTGAGCTTCAGCAATGTGAGTTTCACCTCCTTCCTTTTTTCTGTCTAGACATTCATAAGATTTATGTCCATTTTTCCCGCAGGTAAAGAATTTTATTTCTCCACCTCGGCCTCTTCCTCTTCCTCTGGTTCGAGAAAAAGTGTTGCTATCAACATACTGTCCTCTCTATGAACTCCCATCTCTCTCAGGTTGATTTTGAGGTTTCTTCCATTCTTCCTTAGATTTATGGATTCTATCCTGGACAATTGCTTTGCCTCTAGCTGGATTTCTAACACGACTTCTTTGTCCTTGCTTTTGGCTCAATTTCTCTTCAGCCTTCAGAGCCAT
Source organism: Picea engelmannii (assembly GCA_009831015.1). Classification (NCBI taxonomy): domain Eukaryota; kingdom Viridiplantae; phylum Streptophyta; class Pinopsida; order Pinales; family Pinaceae; genus Picea; species Picea engelmannii. The sequence continues at coordinate 182,978 of ML788484.1, forward strand.
CTGATAAGAATCCTCTACATTCCAAATGATCATCATGTTCATTTCATCCTGAATGTCATATCGCAGACCATTCATGTACCTGGTGACCTTTTCATCATCGCTTTCCCGATGACCTGCTCTAATGTTTATCTTGTAGAACTCCTCAGTGTATTCTTTCACTGACATCCTCTTCTGTCTCAAATTTTACATTCTTCGAAAAAGAGTAATTTGATAATCCTTGGGAATGAATTTTGCTTTCAATTTCGGAACCATTCTATCCCAGTTATTGATTTTCTTCTTGCCTTTGTAGCGTCTGTCGGCTTATAGTTCATCCCACCACAATGTTGCATGTCCTTTAAGTCTTGTGACAACATGTTTGACCTTCGTGTCTTCTTCGACATCTTCATAGTCAAAATGCTTATCCAGAGCTCTAATCCAGTCTATAATCTCTTCAACATCTAGGTTTACTTCATACACTAGAATGTCCATTTTTTATCTAGCACCTATCCTCGCAACAGCCTTGAATAGGCGTTCATCAGATGCATATTCTACTGCAATTTATTCTCCTTCCTTTCCATCTTCGCTGACATCTCTAGCGTCAATTGTGTGTCTTTCTGTTGTCTCCATGGCATCAAGCCTAGCACGTAGTTCATGCATCTCCCTTTCCACTACTGGATCGGGTAATTGCCTTTCCCTTCTCCTCGGAGGCATGGCTATAGAAATTCTCTCTCTTCTCGGCTATAGAAAGAAAAGAACTCTTCTAAGCTCTGATACCACACTTGACATAGACCCCCAAACCCTCGGGTCAAGGTTCGCTCAAGATATTTCAATTTCTTCCCTTTGAGTCTAATCGACTCTTTGATTCCCTCACTACGAACCCCACACAGTCAACAGTGTTTTCCCACTGGTTCTTCTGATTTATTCTCACGTGATCTTTGCACCGACATGAAATCCATGATCACCACCCAACTTTCATTGGGATTTTCCCTTTTCCTTTCAGGATACCGGATTTCATGATTTTGCAAATGCTGATGTCGAGCACCTTACCTCTTCGACTCTCGAAACCTGAAATGTCGATTCACCAAAATGTTGGTCATGTCCTTCTCCATAGCTATATCATGTTTCATGACTTAGAGAATTCTAGGACAAAGAATTCCTACCTCTGATTTCTAAAAGTTTGAATGTCGAACTCCTGATGTGTTCAACAAAGGTTGGCTTATAAACAAGACCTCCGGTCAATTCATGATTTTGGACTTCGTGATTTCCCAAATCCTGATGCAAGGCTCTCGGTTCTTTCACTTGAAAAACCCTGAAACGGTCAACGAAGTTTGACTCTGTCTGATGACAAGTACGCCACCTGTCTCCTCCACTATCCTCTATCTCTGACAAGGATTCTTGCCACCTATTGCTCTTCACCTTTTTGCATGAAAACTCTTTTCGTGTTTTGGGGATTTGACCAACCAAATTTTTCATCCACACTTTAGACTTATGAACTTCGAATCCCCGAAATGATATGACTGCTCCATGAGATAAAGATCAATGGCCCACATTGATTCTAGATATCAAGGTGATAGTTTCATCTATGCTTAACACCCTTGTAACTTCTTCAAACCTTACGGCCCTCGCGACTTCGTGAGTTCTCCCCAGAGATTCTCGACCATCTGATTACTACTTTCTCTTGAGTTCTTCAAAGGGATCAACCTTATTGAATTTCCTTCGAATTCTTAGAAACATTATCCCTCCTGAGCTATCTTTCAACTTCTAGTCTCCTGCACGCACTCCTTGCGGAAACTTGTTCAAATACCTCTGATTATTTGAATCTTTCGACTCTGTACAATTATGCAACAATAGTCTTTCAATCTCTCAACCTCAATTGACGAATTCTAAGTCCTCAACTTGCCTACGCACACCTTGCACGATGTATGTGCTCTACTTACACTATGTTGGAACGAGAGAAATGGTATCTCCCCTGAGCTTTCAGAGGTAAACTCTGAACTTCTGTCAACGCACTCCTTGTGGGCATTTTCACTGCATGCCTTGCAGGAACTATCACTCAAGAAGAGAAACAATTGAAACTCATTCCCTCACTCTCTCAGACTTCAAACATTCAACTTGAAATCAAACATTCACCACAACATAATAGTAAACGCAAAAAAAAAGAGAAATAACAATCATAAACACACCATTTAGCATGTATAAACATAAAGCATCATAACACCATGAGTTTGAATCAAATATCCATATATTAATTCAGGTTTTTTGTACATGGGTTCTCCATACAACTTTCTTCTACAACTCTCTCTTCTCTTCTTCTCTTCTGTGCTCTATGATACAATGATCTCAATTGATACTAAGATACAAATGATGAGGGGTGTCTATATCCATTTTCCCTCCTAACTCCTAAACTGTATAATCTAGAATTTAAATCTACCTACTTTCATTTAATTGGCTTAATTGCCTTTACATTGGTGGATGTGAGCTGATTTCTCAAGATCCATTTACAATCTCTTATTCATAAATGCGCGTATGCCTTCTTTATCTTTTCAAAATATTTCAAAAATGGTTTTGACATGTGCAAAAATGCGTTGGCGCTTGACTCAGATGGCTCTTGTATTCTTCGCTCACTTGTTGTTGGCGATGCTCCTGCATCAATATTCCAGATGATAAGGTGGGGAGAATGAGCCGGGAGGAAGGGGGCTTTGACCCTGAGGAATTCAGGGTGTTGTCATTGTGTTCTTTTTCCTCTCTTTGTATTTGTTCAGACTTGTGATTCTTTATCAATGAAGATCAATTTTTTCCTTTTCTTTTTGTTTTCCTCTGTATACTAATTTTTAATGTCTGATTCTTACGATGATTGAATGAGTTCTTTGTTCTTTGCATTGGTGATGCAGAATATGTTAATACACATTTTTTTATTTTTTTTACTATGAGATTTATTGTCATATGCTGGAAGTATCCATGACATGTTCAGATCATTGTCTTCTTTTATTATTCATTTATTAGTTAGTTGTATGGTATGAAGTTGTTAAGGCCACTTTTTTTTAAGGATATAGTTTGGAATGTGTACAGTAGATGAATTTGATTGTCTTTATGGTCAAAACCTTGTGACTTTACATATTATCTTTCATGATTAAATTTGAACTCATTTACAAATATTTTGATGTTACCAAGATCACCTGATTACATTCTAGGGTGACTCATGGAGTGATAACAGTTTCCATATGAAAACTAATCATCACATTATAAATACTTATTGGAGAAAATAACTTCTTCCCAAGAAAAAAACGCGGGTCAACAATTTTTTTGGATATCACTGTGATATAATTTAAATGAAAGGAAAGGAGAATGTGGTAGCATATGCTCTCTCTTGGAAGTATGAAGAGGAAGGGTCCCTGATCTAGGTGGATATTGTGGACACCCACCTATTCCAACTAGCTCCTCTTGATAGTTTTTAGTTCAACATGTTCTTCTGCAATTCTTTGTAATTGTGGGTTGTACACTCTAGTGATGTCTAAATCCCTACACAGCTTCTAGGTGGAGATCGGTGGCCACACACCTAATTCAACTAGCTTATTTTTAAATTTTTTATGTCAGTACATCTTTTTGTACTTCAAGAGCCATTTTGGGGCCCTAAATAGTGTTTTTTGGCTTTCCACAGTCAAACTATAGATGAAGTCAGAGTTTGATGGAATAATATGTAGTGCTCTAAAACACCTTTCCAATGGGCTATTACGCACCTAAAACAGAGGTCGTATGAAAACTTTACGACCCCAAGAAGTTGAAGTACAAAATTACCCATCGGGACCCACATAACGTTTTGTGTTTCATCTCCTAGGGTTCTATTTTTGGATGTCTAGGGTTTTGAAATTCATGAGTAATGTTAAAAAGGCCTTTGGAGCCTCATTGTAATCATTCTGCTCAGACATATGCATGTAGAAACCACATCTCTATAAATGTGTTGAACCTACACAAAATAGATCTAGCTAAACAATAATACACACAATTCTAGAGAGAATTTGAGAAAGAAGGAGAGAAATAATGAAAGAATTCTCATTAACCGTTGTGAATAATGAATCATTTACACATGATATACTATGTATAACTCAATGAGTGTGCACTAGAAGAGAACCAATGCGCCATAGTGGTGGTCTAGAGTGATATGGACAAATAGGAGAAATTATGGGAGTGAACTGCCACCTAGTATAGTCTCTCAAGCAGTTATGGGAGTGAACTTCCACGTAGTTGAGTTAACTAGTCAACTAGTCTTCAGTTAACTGAATGAACATAGAGTAGTGAGGAGTTAACTGAGGGAATCAAGGTTAAAGCACCATTCTGGTTATGATAACAAGGAAACTTCAAATTAGTATGGTGATGATCCCAATGTTTCATGGTGACAAAACCAATGCAGCATCTAAACTCAACTAAACTAGTCAAACTCAAGTGTCAACTGAAAGAGAATATTCTTCAGGTGGAATATTCTCCCCTAAAATATAGGAGACTAGATAATGACTAATCATGACTAATAAACAAGGAAAAACCTTAGGAAAAATAAATCCTAGGTGTTAGCACAAGAATTTGTAGCTAGAAGAGGCCTAAATATCAGAGTTTTGGGTTTTTTCTAAAGTGTTAACTCCCTCAGTGGTAAAGTGCACAACCTACTATACTGCCAAGACACCTAAACACAATGGGTTCAACATTATAAAAGACCACCAACTGCTCTACACACGTTCAAGATTGAAGGCATTGTATTTTGACATTGCTACCTAAATCTTCACACAGACGCAACATAAGTGGCACTACCTACAGCCGCTACCTAATATTTCTGGCAGAAAATGAATTGTGCAGAGTTATTTTACCAGTTTTTAGTCACTAACTTGAAACTTGTATTCTGAACAATTGAAAAGGTATTTTTGAACAATGGAGGAGATTTTGTTCATAACATGTCAAATAACAAAAACCTCTCTCAGTTTTTCAAAATGTGTTATGGTTGGAGAGATATTAGACATAGAAGTGGCGCTACCCAACTATTTTACAGTGAGGCTGACTAATTTCCTGTAGCGGTCATAGTTTTGATATCCACCTTGTTGGGAAGTTTCCACATGTAAAGGAGGGTTATAATTACTTCTCAACGATCATTTATATGTCAAGGGACACCTGCACCTGAGATTTAGCTATAGGAAAGGCCTCATGAAATGAGTTGGAGACATTTTATTAATGACTTCCAACAAATTCCTGAAAATTAGCAGTTTGTTGGATTTTTCTCTCTTTGATTGTTGACACCTATCTCCAAGGCTTAGAATCCAATGGAGAAAATGGGAATCGATCTCCTTAATTCATTTGGATGTTATTTTCTATTTAAAGAAGGAAATATCTCTTGGATAAGGTAGAGGGATGAACCAAGAGAGGCTAGAGAGAGTAAGAGTAGGCAGTTTTTCTGTGTATGTTCATTTGAAAGCCTGTGGGCATTTTATGATTGTAAGCATTATTGCTATTGGAGACTCATGAGAGTTGTGATTTCAAATTGTAACTCTTTTGTTTATATTTATTATTATTTGAATATATTGCAGATTTGAGGATCAAAGGTTGTCAATGATTTATGGATCCCTAAGAAGCAAAGGATCTGTTGTATTTTGCGCATCAATCATTGTTTATATTCAAGTATTTGTTGATTCATTAAATTGAGAGGATATTTGTTTAGTGAACATTCCACCATATGTTTTCCTTCTTCATTCTTCCACTTATTAGCATATAATCTTGTTTTCTGTTGAGCAGTTTTGTGCCTTCAATGAGTAGGATGTTTGTGGCTCCATTGCCCATTGGTGTAGCCTACTGATCTATAGTTTGTAGCCCTTCTCTTTCTTTATCCATCTTTTTGATCCACCTATTCAAAACCCAAATTATCTTTTACATTCTGATGGGTTTTGAGCTTACACTTTAGAAGTCAAAGTGTGACTTTCAGTGCTAACACTAGGTGTGTGTGAAGTAACTCCAACACCCCCCCTAAACATCACTATGGTGAAAATAAAGAATGGGTCCCAGAAACAAGGCCATGTTAGGTACCCAAATACAAAAGATACACTGAAAATAAAGTGAGGAAAGAGGGAAAACCTCATGGGAAAACCCCCACCCCTCAAGTTACAATGTATGTAAAAAGAAGAACTACAATTGCTAGGAAACTGTGTCCTTCACTCCAAGATGAATTCATAGAGAATGGAAATTATGCTCAGTGAAGGTCTTGGTGAAGATGTGTGTTGTTTTTTCTTCTAAAGGAAAAATATTTAGGTCGATGATCCCCTCATGTACTAAGTCTTAGATGTATTGCATGTGGATCTTGATGTGCTTCGTCCACTACCTATGAACTGGATCTCTGTAAAACTTCAGAGTGCTCTAGTTGTCACACTAGAAGACGATCAACAGATGAAACTGAATTCCCAACTCATTGAGAAACTTTTGTACCCACATAGCATGAATGGCTATCTTAACTACCCCTCGGTACCTTTCCTCGACTGAATATAGAGCAGTGGCAGCTTTCTTCTTGCTCGACAAATAGATAGGCCCAAAACCAATACCAAGGAAGTAACCAGATGTGGACTTGCGATCAGTGTTATCGATATCCTAGTCTGAATCAGTAAAACCAATGAGATCTAATGTAGAGTCTGCTATATAATGAATCCCAAAGGTGATGGTTCCCTATACATATCGAAGGATATGTTTTGAAACCTTCTAATGTATCTCATGTAGCTCCTGCATGAACCTGGAAACTGCGCCAACTGCATAGCAAAGGTCTTGTCTGGAGTGTGTGAGATACAACAAGATCCCCACTAGTTGTCTTTACAATGTGATTTCAACCAGTGGAGTCTCCCCACCTATTGTGGGTGGGAAATCCCCCTACGGAATAACAATTAGGGTTATAATATTCATGCATATATGACCAAAAGAAATCTACTTTCTACTGTCGTCCCAAACCTAATCCCCATGTTTTTTAAGCAAATGCATGGTTAGACGAACATACCTTGTTCTGAGCGTTTGATGTCGATCCTTCTTCACGCTTGATTGCTTGTTAGAATCTCTCCTCTCAAGGATAACCTGCATACAAAACAAGCAACAAACTATACATGCACCTTACCTACAGATTAATGGGTTAGAGATTCAAACATATATTTAATGAACTATGAAGAACTCATATAGTGGGATGGGAAAAGCATTTCTTTATTAATTTTAATGATGTTGAGACAAGCCACCGCTCCGCGAACCTGATACTAGGCTCCTCCTCAAATGTCCTCAAAATTATTTGGTCTGTATTGCTCCTTGCACACAGATGGATAAAGGGTTGGGACAATGGGAATGTGAAATTGAGTATGTTTTCTTTACTATTATTCTCCTCTCCCAAATGGTACCCTTACCCCTTCTTTTATAGGCTAGAAGAAGGTAGGTATTTGGTTGAACCCTCGGCTATGCATGGCTAGAAGTTTTAGTTAACTCACCCAAAGCTGTGTGTTACATCGACAACTTTCCTTTTTTCATGCTTTTGTAGGTACACGCGGGTTGTTTTAGGTCAGTTAGCGTGTACACGCATGCAATAATGGAGTAGGGCGCGTGGGCCTTTATAAAAGAGGTTTTTTAAAGAGTTGTTCAATATTTTTTTGGCAAAGAAGAAATCTGAGATGGCCTAATGCCAGGTAAGCATGTTTAGTGAAATTTAGGGTTATAACACCACCATCCTCAAGTTTGACTCCTGATAGGAAAGGAGTCGGAGCAAACTTGTAGTATATCATGTGAAATATCTCAAGGAGATCTCGTGCATACTTGGCCTGAGATAGTTTGATGCTTGATGCATACTGAATGATCTTGAGTCAAAGGAAGAAGTGTAGCAGACCCATGTCTGTCATCAAAAACCTGTCATGTAGAGTCCTCTTGACCGCAACAATTGTTGAAGTCGAGCAACCGGTGATCAAAAAATCATCAACATACAGAACTAAAAGTAGAAGTGAATCAACCATCCTAAACATGTAGACATTTGGGTCTGATTTACAACGTACAAAGTTCTGTGATAGCAGGTAGGAGTTCATATTGTCATACTATTCCCTCAGATCCTTCTTGAGGCCATAAAGGGACATCTTCAATTGGCAGACCAAAGATGAGTCCTACATAAATCTCTGGGATTGCTCCATTTAGATCTCCTCACATAGATCACCGTGAATAAATGAATTCTTCACGTCCATCTGATGGACTTTCCATCCCTTTTTTGTCGCAATGGAATGTGCCAATCATATGGAATTCATCTTCACTACTGGAGAGAAGGTCTCATCATAATCAATACCATAAACCTGTTGAAATCCTTTGGAAACAAGCATGTCTTTGTATAATCTGATTTGTCCATCTGATGTGCTCTTGGTCTTGTAGACCCATCTACATCTAACAAGTTTCCTCCTAGAAGGAAGGGGAACCAGATCCCAAGTATGGTTCTCGAGGAGGGAGTTGTACTCCTCCTGCATGGAGGATTCCCAAAAGGGATTTCCAACAACCTCGCCATAAGACTGTGGATATGAATACTGAACCAAGAAAATATGCCTGGAGGGAAATGGTTCAGTCGTAGTGAGTGCAACAGGAGGCTCCTCAAAATCATATTGAGTCCTCCTAGTGTCGATTGGATCACCAATGAGATCCACTACATACTGAAGAGTAGTATGTGCCCACTTGGGCCTCAACTCTGGCTCTGCAACTGCATCTATATTCTCTGACTATGCATCTTCCTGTACTGACTCTGAATCTGAATCATATGATTCCTCTTAATCAGAACTCTCATCTGAAGAAGAGTCGACATGTGCATGATCATCATCTCGTATAGTTGGAAGAATGAAGGTGTCTTCATGCAGCTGTTGAGGTGCATATGATACACTTTCCTCGAATTGGACACTTCGCTCAATGATGAACCAGTTCGAGGAAAGATTAATAATCCTATATCCCTTCACACCGTCGGGGTATCCAACGAAGATGCACTCAGTGCTCTGTGGATCAAGTGCTTCCTCTTTTCAGAGGGAATCTGGGCCCATGCATGTGAACCAAAAATGTGAAAGTGGGTCAATTTCGGTTTGAGGCCACTCCAAGACTCGTAGGGGGTATTATCCTTCACAGATTTATGGGGAGATCTATTTTGGATGTATGTTGCACAATTAAGTTCTTCGACCCATAGTATCTGTGGTAGTGACTTTGCATGCATCATGCAAGATGCCATCTCCTTTAGAGATCCATTTTTCAGCTTAGCAACTTCATTTTGCTGCAGAGTATAGGGAACTGTGTGTTGTAATTGAATCCATGACTCATGGAAAATATTATGGATCTCATGATTTACATACTCTCCTCTGTTATCAGTTCAGAGAACTTTGATCTTCTTTCTAGACTGTGTCTCAACCAAAGATTTGAAATCTTTGAGGTGTTGAAAGACATTGGATTTTCGCTTGAGAAAGTAGATCCATGTTGTTAACTCCTCAAATAAATCAGTGGATTTCATTTGATTTTTTAGATGATAGGTTGGGTTCTAAATTTGATTTCTAAAATTTCTGCAAATAGGTTAGAGAGTCTATAGTTCCAAAATAATCTCAAAAGAAATGTTGATTTTGGTTCCGTCAAGAAAATGGAAAAATATTAGGTTTCGGTGGTTTAGGCGAGCCTCCACTGTGCTCATTAACCACCGAAAGTTTTCATTTTCGGCAAATAAAGGGTCGAAGCAGAAGGCAAGTAACCATCGAAAGTGTTTGAACGTGAAAAACGAAAGCTCGTGCTTTCGCACGAGCCAGATGTCAAAAATCAACGCAATGATGAGACAACCGCCGAAATCTTACCATGCGGGAGATGATGCACATTCGTGGCCTCCATCCGAAAGGTATGAAGCACCGGTGTCTTATCCACTGCATTGATCATTTCAAATCCATGCAGGGCGGTGATTGGCAGGTATGATTGCACGGAACTACCCTCCATTTCAGTGGCAAGTATGACAGCCATCATTACCAGATCATTCCTTCATCTGAAAACTCGATGAGTTATAATGAATCCCGAATATCGTTGAAGACAATCACAAGCCCGCGATTTTATCAACAAGGCATATTTTCAAAATCCTGATCCCGCGTTCTCTGGCGATTGTCGAAGTGTCTCCGAGTTCAGCAAGCATCCCGATTCAAGGAAACCTGGTCGGGTTATCAGGTAAGATCGAAAACTAATCTCTTTCAAAGTTTCAGAAATACAATCGCCTCTGAAAATCTGAAGTTTCAACATTCCTCAACTAGATTTTCATCCGAGAGTGCGTTAGTGTTTTATTGAATTCATTAATCCTATGCTTTGTTAACCGATTTCACCGGTTTTTCATAAGTGATATTGACTGTATTCCTAGTTCCCCAGAGCTATTACCTCCCAAACACCTTGTTTCCCATAGTTTCAGGCACATTCAGCGTCGAGCCATGTCAAAAGCAAGTCCTGCTTTGAGATCCAAAGTCGATGGCATGTGGTATTTTGAAGCTCATCCGGAGGTAGCAGAGTGTTTTAGACAGAGGTAGCAGAGTGTTTTAGACAGACAGGAGTTTTCACATACTGTGAGAAGTTGACTACATTTCACCAATAGGTGGCTGAAGCCTTTGCCCTCTCCTATGATGGAAGGGTTGCTAAAATAGGCAAGGAGGAGTTTATTATAGATGAAGCAGCTATTGCCGAATACACAGGGTATCCAGAACGGGGGACTGTTGGTTTAAAACCTCCTCACCTTCAAATTTCTAATTCAAGTCATATTTGTTGCCAATTCATAAAGCTTTGACCTGGAAGAAGGATATTCCCATGTCCTATCTAGAATCCAAATGGAAGTCCCTGCTGAGGGAAATTTTGGTGTATGTCACCTGCTAGGGGCGCTACAACAGGGTAATGTATTACCATTTTAAACTGATGAATCATTTCACAGGCAGAGAACACATAAACATGCCTTACTTCTTTCATAAAACCCTGACTAAGATGGCAAGACAGGTGAAAGCCCAACCTGCTAAAGTTGTAAGAAGATTATCACATCAGGGGCTGATTACCCTTCTTGTGAAAAAAGCTCTGCAGAGGAAACAAATTGAGTGGGATTTGTTTTTGTTTTGGAATGAGTTTCAAACAGAAATACCTCCAGAGATAGAAGCTAAGAAGGCTAGAGGCAGAAAAGCTCCTACTCCTAAGAGTAGTCACAGGAAAAGGAAGGGAATCTCAATACCCAGGGATCCTATAAAAGCATCCTCTAGAAAGAAGGGAGGAATCAAGAGGAAATTACAGTTTGAAGATAAAAACCCTGTCACAGGAAAAAACCTTCTCAATCTACCTTATAGTGACTCTGAATCAAAGCAGGGGATGGAAAAGACACAAGACAACTTGCAGATCAAACAGGATGCAAAATTGAATTCAAATTTACCTCCATCAAATCATCCAGAGACCCACAGGCAACCAGAAGCAGAAGCCTCCTCAAGCAGGCCTAAGAAAGGTAAAGCATAGAAGATAAACAAGCTCCTACAAGAGATTTATGAGAGGGAAGTTCTGGAGAGGGTAATCAAAAAAGCCAATGCAGACCTCACTGAGAGAAATGCTGAATTGTTTAAAATGAATCAAACTCTTAGAGAAAAACATGATAAAATCAAAGATAGAAACAGAGATTTGATCAGAGAAAATATGAAACTCTACAGGCAGCTCAGGATTCTGAGGCTCAAGTTAAAGAAGTTTGAAGCACCTGAAGAGGAACAAACTAGACTAGATACTTTGGCTAATTTAGCCACAACTATAATGGATGTACCAAAACCCCCTACACAGTCAGCAAAAGTTTGTAGGTCTGCACGAACCAGGACTGCAGCATCTAAGAAAGTTTGAGTATTAAAAGAGGATTCAGGATAAACAGTTTTGCAATTTTGGAACTTCTTCAAAGTCTAACTTTCGGTGGTTTAGGCGAGCCTACGATGTTCTCATTAACCACTAAAAAGAGGCGCTTTCGGTGTATAACTCACCCAGGAACTTTCCCAGATAACCACCGAAAGCCTATGTGTCCAGAATTGGACGAGTTTTTACACAGGTCAAGGATTTTTGAGATGAAAAGATTCGGAATATTTTCTAATGAATGTCTAATGAATTATCAAGTCCAGCCCAACAGTTATTTTTGACATATTATGAAGAAAGGAGTTATTTCAAGGGTTTATGGACATTTTTAATTAAGACAGAAAGAAGGACACCTGGCCACATTAGCATATTTGACTTAGTCTCTATTTGAAAGTCATAATTTAGCCTTGGGAGGCTATTCTACACTACACCAACAATCAACAGAGAGAAATCTGGGATTGGCCTTATTTTGGGGAAGCATCCCACTTATTTTGCAATAGAATTTTGAATTACTATTCTTAGTATATTTGATCCTTGTTTTCAGGATCTCAGAACTGTTTTGTAATGCTATAAAGCTTAGGATAGAAGATGAACCAAGGGTTCAATATTGAGTTCTACATGTTGCTACTGTAACCAAGAGACCTATTCTTATTTTATGAAAAATTGTAGGCTTCCTTCAGTTGTGTTGTCAGAATTTTCTTTTATGTTCTCTGATATCTTATGAGTGAATGTTCTTTATTGATTCTCATTCAATCTGTATGTGACTGTCATCTCACTTATTGATTGATTAAGTTGATAATCATAAGTTATTTCCTTGGTTATTAAACCCATTGTGCTTGTTTTATATGAGTATATTTTGGTTCAATAGCTATCTTCTCTACCTTTTAATCAAACCTTGTCTGACTACATTACTTGAAGGCCTTGTGAGATTTTGTATTTCTAGACAGTCTTGAAAACACAGTCCAGTCCCTAGATATTCATCTTGATCCAAAAACCGCATCAAATATTAAGAAAATATTTCCCAAAAAGAGTTAGTTACCAGGCATCTCCAACTTACAGCCTAGGAGAGTTTCCTGGAGAGATAACACATGTAAGACATGAGAAATCATCAACAAAAATGAGAAAAAACCTCTATTTGTTGATGGATGGATGTGGAAAAGGACCCATAAGGTCACTTTGGATCAGATCTAAAGGTGTGGAAGCTCGTTGAGACTTTCCTTTGTCGAATTTCTCTTGAGGGTGTTTTCTGAGAACACATCCCTCATAGACTCCCTTAGATAAACGGATGTCTGGTATACCATCAACTAATATTTTATTGATGATTTGTTTCATGTATATGAAATTCAAATTTCCAAACATTTTGTGCCATATCCTACTACTTTCATCAGCATAAGTAAGCAGTAAAGAAGAATCAGGTTCAATGAATTCAAAAAATGTATGCAATCTAAACTAATGATTTACCTCATCGGTAGAAACCCTAGAGTTGGTTTGCATGTCTTAGATGTCCAAGGAATTTTTTTTGAATATGACTTTATTTTCGGTATCATAATTCATCATATGATACATGGAGAGAAGGTTGACAGAAAGTTTGGGAACGTACAACACATTCTCGAAACTTTCATTGGTGAGTTGAATCCTTCCTTTGTCGGTGACTTTGACAGAAGAGTTGTACCCCATAATAGTTGGAGGACCTTTGCATGCATCCGAAGAAGAATATAATTCTTTTGAGTCAGCCATGTGATGTGATTCTCCTGAATCTACGATCCAAGCATCGATAGAGGAGTTTATGGAAATGAAGGCATGGATAGAATTGCCTTTCTTGGAATTCAGATCTTCTTGCTTCTTCTTCTTGTCACCCTCGGGGATGCGATATCCAAGGTTGTCTTTTTGAAGTATTTGAGACATTAGTTATATTTTGTTTTGCATGCATGCAGATTACGAATGGAATCCTTTGTGACAGTACGTGAATTTCTCCCCTTTTCTTCCCCTTTCCCCTTTGGATCAAGAGGCATTGGTGAAGGGTTTTGTGTACCCTTCCTTCTTAGGATGTGCATGAGATTTATGTTTATATTTATCTTTAGATTTCTGATAATTATTTTTTCCATCATGCACAGTGAGTGAATTCACCCTTGGGCCTTTGATTGTGCCCATGTTGAAGAGCTTGGTTTTCTCTTGTGTCAGGGATTCGATAAAGTCATCAAGAGAAGGCATCTTCTAGGTGCCTCCAGAGGCAAATATCATAGTATGGAATGTGGATATGAATACAAAGAATTCAGGTCCAATACTGGAGAGAATGGTGAGAACCATTTGTTTCTCCTCCTTCAATTTATCAACCCCGCAAGCTTTGAGTTGCGATAGTAAATCCTTGAATTTTGTAAATAAATATTGGATATTATTGAAGATTTTTGGATCCAATGTGAGAAAATCCACCTCCAACATGTGTACCCTCATATCATCCTATTTTCCAAATATCCCTTCCAAGGTGCTCCAGACTTCATTTGGAGTGTTACATGAAGATACGTGAAAAATGAGATCGGGAGAAATAAGACTGCAAATTATTCTCAGTGCCTCATCCATGCGATTTAAGTACGTGAATGTTTCTATGGATGATTTCGGTTCTATATCTATATTCAAGGTTAACCTGTACAACCATCTGGTTTGGATATGTATGGATATTTTCTCCTTACATGCAAAATAGTTGTAAGGTTTAAGAATAAATTCTTTTTGGAAATCCATGTTTCTGTTGTCTTCAATATTTTGTACCTACAAAGAATTTTGGTGTAGATTTTTCTAAGGAGTCCATTGGATATGATACCATGTAAATGTGTTGAACCTACACATAATATATCTATCTAAATAATAATACACACATTTGTAGAGAGAATTTGAGAAAGAAGAAGAAGGAGAGAAAGAATGAAAGAATTCTCACTAACCGTTGTGAATTATGAATAATTTACACATGATATACTTTGTATAACTCAATGAATGCGCACTGGAGAAGAACCAATGCGCCATAGTGGTGGTATAGAGTGATCTGGAGACACACCAACAATTACGGGAGTGAACTGCCACCTATTATAGTGTAGTTAATTTAACTAGTAAACTAGTCTTTAGTTAACTGACTGAACAGAGAGTAGTGAGGAGTAAACACAGGGAATCAAAGGTAATGCACCAGTTTGGTGATGATACCAAAGCAAGGTCAAATTAACATGGTGATGATCCCAATGTTACATGGTGACAAAACCAATGCAGGATCTAAACTCAACTCAACTAGTCAAACTGAAGTATCAAATGAAAGAGAATATTCTCTAGGTGGAATATTCTCCCCTAAAATATAGGAGACTAGATAAAGACTAATTATGACTAATAAACAAGGAAAAAACTTAGGAAAAATAAATCCTAGGTGTATGTGAAGTAAATCCAACAATCGCTTCTTAGAGATAACTACCACCACTCAAGCAAGTTGTTTTCAATTATGGAGTTTTATAGTTTCATCCTATTTTATTTATTCAATATAAGTGACTGGTCACTGGCTATTTGTTGTTGTTCTTCGTATATTTTTGTTATTGTATTTAGTCTACTATTACTTTCGTTCCTCTCATGAATTTGAATCAGTGGTATTAGAGTGGTCTACTCTTCATTTATTCATCTGCGTGCATGTCCCAACAAGATCTGGGTACAAGAAGTTGGGACTTGAACTAGTATAGCGTTTGCAAGATCAGCCACACTGATCCCAACAACAAACCATGGGGGAGAGAATAAAGATGATCGAGTAGGATATCCTTTTAAAATGTTGCTCAAGGAAGCCCTTGCATGACAAAGGAAATAAATTATGGACAACTTTGCACAGATCCTTCGGCGGTTGCCCACACAAGACACATTTTCATCAAGCGGCCATGCAATCCCCTTCAAGGTACAAGTAAATATTTATATTCCATTATTTTAAGGACTAATAGATGCATATGTTGTAGATAAATGATTGAATTTGCTCAAAGGTTATTTTGTGGTCCACAATTTTTCCAACAGGGAAATGTTTACTTTTACACTCCTTAAGGTCATTCCCCATGTTAAGGACCGGTGGGATACTTACTCTAAGCAAAGGGCCATAGACGAATCTGAAATATTTTTGGTCTCCCCCAAATGGGATTCCTTCAGGGATTCCATTAAAGAAAAATACTATCATGTTGGAAGATACGAGGACCAGTACACAAGATAGACCATGTTGTAAATTCTAACCTTGTACAATATCTACTGCAAACTAATATTCAGAAAAGAACAAAAAAGATACAATGGAAAATACAAACATTACACAGAGATTTTTCACCTGGAAACGCAAATCGGGAAAACCAGCATATATTATATTCATACATTGTGTTACATTTTTTACAATACAATATACATATAGGAGCCAGCGGCATCCAAAACCCTAACCCAATGACCTAGATTAGTCCAAAACCCTAATTCCTTAATCGGAAATAGAAAACCATCGGCAAAAACCATGTGCTGAAAAACCACCTAAATACATGTCACGTTTCACGAGGCAAAAAAAAAATTCCAGGGGCACTGGCCTCGGACCCTCACGTAGGGGGCTTCATCCCCCTGCACGCCCAACGCAGACGCTCAGACACGACTACTCGAGAAAAGAATATAACACATACCCAACACATGTTGTGTCAAGAAAGGGACCATACAATACCAGATTTCACCAATATTTTCCATAACCTGCGCACCAAATTGGGTATCAAGGACTCTGAATGACCTCTGGTGCTCAAATACCATGACTATTTTTATAGAAAAAAATTCCTCACCCCATGCAACTTGCTTGGATGGAATGTCCATTTCCCTATGCAGACTTGAAGTCCCCTTTTGTACCTTCTAGAGCCAAAAAAACACATTTTTTCATATATATGCACCCTACCAGTTAAACAACAAGAGTATACGCAGGTTTCCCCACTAAAGCCCACGTAAATTGGGTTTGGTAGTCAGAATTAAAAATTATGGAAGGTTTCCATGTCACATCATGAGATCCACGATCCTTGACCTTCCATATAATAAAAACACTCTAACTCAGCCCTTCAGTTCCATTTGAAGGCTATAAATTTAGTCATATCCAAGCCTTGGAAAGAGGACATAATTCAACTTTTGAGAGAAAAGATACACTGGAGAAATTTCACTTCACATTGATTCTACATCCCTTTATCCTTGAAAGTATGAACTCATTTTTCCCCCCAAGCTCTTCCTTCTTTGCGATGGAGATCCTCATTATCTCCTTTATATGAGCTTGCCTTTGGTGGAGGATTGAAGTGGTGGAGGCCCAGCTGGAGGGACTTAGTTTCTAGTTTCCAATATGTGCCATTGCAGAAGTTTGTCACCTACATAGTCCTACTGATTATTTTAATAGAAATACTCTTTTCTCGTCCAATTGTTATCTTGCAAATATTTGAATTATTATTCCATGGACGTATTTTTCATGTATCTTAATGAATTATGATAATATATATGCTAACATTATATATTATCACCATATGCTTATGTATCTTGGTTGTTGAGGACAAGTTGCAGGTATAAAAATTTTATTTGTGTGCTCAAGTTGCGACCATACTGGGGGTTTCTCTTCTGTTTGGGATTTGGAGTGTTTTTCTCCTTGACTTTCTCTCTGTTAGCTTGAGTTTTCTTGTCACTTGATTGTTTGATAGCCTATTTTAACTTTTCATATTATTTTCTTGGCTTAATCCTTGCCCTAGCAGTGTTTTACTATATATACGCAGTTTTTCCCTTGAAAGACGCATACATACATGAGGTGTCCTTCTACAGGGCATGTACATACGCGAGTTTTTCTCAAACATTCGCATACATAAGCTCTTTAGGCTTACTGGGTGAGTTTGATTTTTTCTGGGTGAGTTTGGTTTGTTGTTGAGTCTTCTTAGGTCTCTATCCTCACTGTTAAGGGCTTACAGAGTGATAGGAAACCTTATTATTGTTGAATTTTTGGGTGGTATTCTTTCTTATCATATTTTTCATTGGTTTCCATGCACCTTAGTCTAAGTGTATTCTTCTTGGTATCTTTCTTAGCTTGTCTATTTTTTCTTACAGTGGGGAATGTATGTGAAGCTGCTATTCATTCCTTGCATTTTCTTTTCTTTATATCGAAAATACAAAAAACAATTTCTCATTTTTCATTATGGAATTTGTTCTTTTGATTACTTAGTATTGATCTTGACACATGTGGAAAGATTGCATTTTATTGAAATTGTATAAATTGCATTGAAAGTTTCATTTAAAATCTTACCATCTCTTGATAATTTAAGATTAGGACTTAGCAACATTTTTATTCATTTCTTTGATATGTTGAGTCACAATATCATTAGTTTCACGACCACACCTCTTGAGTCAACAAAATCCATTAAAAGTAATGTTGATTAACTAAAATTGATTAGAAACAATTTTATTTCCCAGGGTACACAAATAAGCATAGGACATAGGGCCTTGGAATAGGATTTTGTGAGTAAACTTCTCCAAGGATACTAAAATAAACATATGCATCTAAACAAGGAGTGGTAATACCCATTGTGTGTTAATGGATAAATCTGTAAGTGCGGACACAAACCGATCTCCCTAGATCCACCTGGATCTAGAACAAAACAGGACAGAATATACCGCTTTCCCTAGATCTAACTATTGAATTAAATTGGAAGTGAGAAGAAGATATGTACC
>ML788484.1:217917-280872 GCA_009831015.1 Picea engelmannii
ATTTTAACATTAGGGTCGACCTGACACTTTCTTATTTTGTAATTATTTTCTTTAATTATCTTCAGGGCCTACATGTACTTCCTTCTTCAATTCACTTTGTCATCTTCAAAAATTCATTTCTCCTCAACCATGAGGATCCACATTACATGCCACATGCCACCGGAAACAACATGATGTATACTATCCATTCATGGGTGTTGTATATGCATGTGCATTGAACTTCAGGTCCAAATACCTTTATCAATCTTGCGGTCCAAAACCCATGACTAGGGTTGACATCAATGACAACAACCAATCTTCCAACAATCTCCCCCTTTGTCATTGATGGAAACACTCATGCTCCCCCTATCATCATGATCATGATCCCAATTTCTCTCCCCCTTTGACATCAATGGAAAAGGTTAGGGCTTCTCTCGTTGAGTTTAATGGCAAAAGTTAACCTTCTTCTTTGGGGTTGCTCCCCTTGAACATGTGGCACTCAATAATACTTCATCCTTATTTTTGGTCTTTGGAACTTTTTCTTCCTTGGAATCATTTTGTGTGGCTTATGTCTTCTCTCTCTTATTCATGTCTAGGATGTATATGTTGTTCGATCTTCTTGTTGCAGTTGCAACCAAACTTCTCGAGTTATTTTATCTAAGTTTACATTTTCGGGATTCAAACGTAAGAGTGTATCCTTGATCACATATTTTGTTGACACTGAGGAGATTATGCTTCAGATATTCAACCAATAGAACTTTTCTTGCTTTTACATTTTCACTTCCAAGCTTTAAAATTCCTTTTCCAAGTATTTTGGTATATGAGTCATCTCCAAATGAAACATTTCCACCTCTTTTCTTCAAGCTGACAAATTTGCTTTGATCTCCAGTCATATGAGATGAGAACCCACTGTCTATGAACCATTCATATTCTTCTTTGCATTATTTAGCGACCAATGTTATTCGACAATTTCCATTTTTTGGAATTTCTTTCATTTTCCATGTTGTAGTTGGTATGCAGACATTTGACATACGATTATCTTCCTTCATCTCTCTGCAATATTGTGCTTTGTGACTGTTATCCATGATTTTTAGGGATAACCAGGGGATCATGCCTCAAGGTCCACAGGACCAAGACATGGAGTACCAAGAGCAGGATTGACCTGAGCATGGCCCTGGAGGGCCCATCCTTCTCTTCTCTCATCAGACTTGTCTTGTCAGTAGCAACAACATCCATCACCATCGGCTTGGTCTTTTATCAGAGAAGGATCTTGCTCCATGAGGTAATTGGTCTAGGTATCATGGTATGTGTCACTTTTGATCATTATAACCTTTGGATTTATGCATCTGATTCCTTTTATCCCTGACAACTGCTTGGATTTTACATTATCCCACTTGACCATGCTTGGGGAGATTGACAAGGTACCCTAGTGAGCCTGTACCCATAGGTTTTGGTTTTCCACTGGGGGATTTCTAAAGATCCATCGTCCGCTCCCTTCATACTATCATCTTTTTGCCTTATCTCCCGCTCATCTATCCCATTCCCCTTGTCTGGGCATTAGGATGACCTGTTTGTAGGGTTGCACCTTATCTCATGGGAAGAAAAGGCTAAAGACCCAAAAGGTAAAAGCAGTTGGTAAAAGATAAAAGCCTAAAATTGAAACCTCGAGATGTTTTCTCCTAGGGATCTTCGAGAAGGAAATAAAAATCCTCTCAGTAACAACAAGAGGGACTCGAGAAAAATAAACAAACAAGATATAATTAAGAGGATAAGGCTCTCATCACGAGCCAACCTATTATGTTCATGGGTACCTAACAACATGACATTTCCATCATCTGGTTAGCACACTAGGGCAGTGACCTTTGGTTGCATGGACAAGGGAAAGGGGGTCTCATCACGAGATAACCTTATCATCTCTGTGAAAGTACTTTTGGGTAACACTGTCATCTCTAGTCACCATGCCAAGGCAGTGTCCTCTGATTAGTCCTTGGGTAAAAATAATGAAAAGAACAAAAAGAAAATAAAGAAAATAATAAAAGGCAAAAGAGGGCTTGGAAAACAGCTCGCCTTCTACAAAGGCACCCATAGGTAAAAGCATGCATCCCTGGCTCTCACTCTACCCTATGTCTGGACATCCCTTTTCCACACTGCATCATTTACATGGCTTGAATGAAAACCCTTGGGAAATTTTCCTTTTCTTATGGATACTAGCCCAATAGGTTGTCTTGCTCACTTTCCTCAGATTTGTATTGTAGGATTTTGTAATGTCTTAGAGCTATTGAATGATATATTAGGGTTTTCATGTATATGTTTGATAATATTAATGATGAGATGTGATTGACAGTGCTATGATCCCTATGACTAATGAGCCCATGGAGGGTGTCGTTTTTTATGTGTGGGACCATGCCCGACAGACAGGTACCAAGTGGACCGGTGCACATGGGGAGATGATTAGTTTGGACCTCCATGGGGCTAAAGAGCCCATAAGATGGTTGCTAAGACTTGTCATAGGGGCAGAGATGAACCAATTCTTGATCGAGGTTTTGCACCTAAGAAGAAGAGGACGTTTCACCAGAGGCACTTTGGCGGAGCCCGACCTAGGGGGATTGACCCACTTGAGGGGAAACATTTTCCCCAGATGACCCAGGACGTCACCAAAAGGCTAGTGACATCATCATGAGCATATGGCGGATGGACAGGGTTGTTGGCATGTGTGGCAGCTTGGAGGAGCCCAAGGAGGGCTAACATTTTCCTTCTAGATGTTGCACAGGCCCCAAAAAGTCCTAACGTCTCCCTCAGGAGGGCTTGATATCTTACCTTTTTCTCATTTAGGGTTTTAAAAGAACATTTAATGTAAAAACAATATGATTTTGGTTTAAATCCTTGTTGGCTAATTTTTATGACCTAAATTTAATTAAAGGTCATAATACAATATATATTGAGGAGTTTTATCCTCATTTTGACACAACACACACCTCACTCTCATAGTGAGATTTGATTTGTGCACCCTACTTGGGTATTTCATCTTATGAGTGAGGCACACTTGTTGAAAGAAGGCTTTTCTTGGCTTTTTTGGCATTTCTCTTGAAGGAAGGTTTACAACTAGGGTTTGCAATGCTATTTCATCATGATATGGAAGTGTTTTTTCTGCAAAACTTCTTAATTGACTGGTTGTAGTCTTATATTCTTGCATTTATTTATAAACTTTGTTAATTTAAAACCCTAGGTGACAAGAACACAATTAGGCCCTTGTTTCATGTCCCCTAATAGAGAAATATTCAGCCATTGAATAAGGAAGGAAGTGCCTAGCCATTGCTACACTCTTGTTACTTCTTCCCCTGTGCTAGCCGTCCCTTTTAAAAGCCAAGAAGGAGGAGACGACCCAAGCCTAGGTTATATACACCTAGGGTTGTCCTGCTTCTAGGGTTTGGTGATAGGGCCTTGCCATTGCAACACTCTCCCTCACCTCACTCTCTTGTCTTGACTTATCTTTTATGCTATCCATTTTTCCAAGTTTAACCTAAGGAAGGAGGAAAGAGCACGAGGCCTTGCTTAAGAAACACTGGAGTGAGCCTCTTTCCCCTAGGGTTTTGTTTCTGGAGCCTTTCCATTTCAACACTTCATAACCCTTCCCTCTGATCCTTAGCCTTTTCCCTTCAACCCTTGTGTCCTCTCTTATTTTGACTCCATCTACCCTTAGGCACTGATCTCAGGTCTCCAACGTTGAAGTGATAATTGTCAAACAAACCTTCAAAATTTTATAAACTGAAACCCTAACTAACAAAGTAACCCTAATAAGGCTAACGTCATTCTTGGTTATTCCATATTGATGAAAAAATCTTGTCTTTATAAGCAATTAGATGGTGTTTTGAAGAATTTATTGAGTAAGAGACTGATTGGACACATTGTTTGCTGCATCATCTCAATATTTATTGATGAATTGATATTGTTTCATTTCTATTATTGATAAAAATTGATCTCGTCAATATCTATTGTCATAATTGATAATATATTGATATCAAATAGTTGTATGAAGTAATAACCCATTGAATCATAGCCTGCATGTATTGTTTCATTGTTGCTTTGTTCCGGGTAGGTGTTCTCATTTGGGAATACACTTCATTATTGGTTGATTAGCCGTACTATCTGCTCTTGGTGGTGACCTGTGAAGAGGGACTCTCACTTTGAACTCTATACCTTAGCCTCTTCAAAGCTCCAGGTTACCAGGGATGTCTCCCCTGGGCTAAGCTCCCTAAATAGAAAGAGCCTCCCCATCATGGTGACAATGGGTGGGGTAGGTTCTTGTTACGCCGGTTTGGCCTTTATCATCTAGCCATTTGACCGAGCTACAAACTGTGTGATAACATTTTGCGCCATTGTCGGGGAACACTGAGTCATTTCTCCTCAAACGATAAATCTTTGGTAAGCCCTTCCTCAAAAACCTTTTCTTACAAGCTTACCTAGCGACTCCACTAGGGTGTTTTCCCCCTGTTTCTTTGATAGTTTCAAGAAAACTATCTGGTGACTTCACAAACTAAAAGGAGATTCAATAACCCTCCTTTGTCTTTTAGAAGGAAGCCTCCCTTGAATTCTCCCATTGTTAAATCACTTTTCAAGAAGAGACTTCCTCTAACAATGATGTCTATCTCCCAGACCGACACTATGAACCCAATTATCAATCAAAGACAATGGTCATCTACTCTTTTCAGACCATTAGACATGACAGCCATACTTGGATACCCTAGGCAAATGCCACCCAAGTATGAAAAGTGGTTGCCTAAATTTACCGGTACTGATGCAATCAATGCCGAAGAACATATGAGAAACTTTTGGGCTTTCTTCCAGCTTCACCCCATTAGTGACGATGTTGAAGACCTAGTCGTGAAGTTGTTTTCTACTACTCTTTATGATGCCTCAAGGCACTGGTACCTGAGCCTTCCTGATGGAAGCATCAAAACCATGGATAGACTTGAAGAGGCCTTTCTCAAAATATGGAGTGTCAAAGAAGACCCTAACATTCTTCTCACAAGACTAAATAACCTTGCCAAGTATGAAAATGAGTTTATTTGGGAATTCCATACCAGATTTGAAACTTTACTACAGAGAATTCCTGCAAGCTACCATCTGAAAGATGACTACCTCGTGCATATTTACACCAGATATTTCAGTGGCCAACTAGGGTATCTTCTTAGAGATAAAAATCCCCAGTCCATTCAAGAAACCAAAGAGCTCGCTATTAAGATAGAAGGAAACCTCCTTTCATATAAGATTGAGCCTTTTTCTAACCCAAGGGGAAGAATTAACACTAAACCAAAGATAGTTCAAAATGTTGATCCTTCTTCAGACCTGTGTACCAATATCAGCAAACTACAAGCCTCCATGGGCGTCATCATGAAAAACCAGGAAGAAATGATGAGCAAGATTGTTAGACTTGAAAAATCTCAGATCCAAGCACCCAGGGCCCCGTACAAAGGACAATTCCAAAAAGGAAACCAATTTTACAAACCAAAGAATGAACATGAAGTTACTAATACCTTGTCCCCTACAAACATTGTTGATGAAAATACTTGGTGCCTGGAGTGTAGTGAAGCACATTGGGAGCATGAATGCTCATATAATGTTGGTCATCATCAAGTCAACAAAATAGATTGCTTCATGGATTTTCCTCAGATAAATATCACATATATAGAACATCAGGAAGCCGTGAAGAAAGCAACCAGAGCAGCAAGGATGGCGATAATAAACAACCTGGATGAGGAATCACAAGAGAAGTTAAAGAAACAAGAAGTGAAAGTATATAGAAGGAATAATTCGAAACAACCTGCTAATAACCAGGCAAAGCCTCCACCCATGGAGATACTTCTTCCCAGAACATCCAAGGCTGGTAAGGTTGACCTAAAATTTGACTTCGAAGGGGCATTATCAAAGATGCATGTGAATGTTCCCCTAAGATAAGCAATCAAGATCCGATCCATGAAGGAACTCTTTGATACTTTCTTTTCAGGATCAGATGAACCTATGGACCCTACTATTATGTTACAAGTTGATCATTTCAAGGTCCAGTATGGTGAAAACCCTCCTTTCTTCATGACTTTGACAATGAACAACAAAAACCTTAACAATTGCATGTTATATACAGGTGTTGGTCCTAACATGATGTCACTTAAATTCATGCAACAAGTGGGTTTGAAGGTCACACGGCCTTACAGGAATGTTTGTGGTTTTGAATCTAAATCAATACCCACACATGGGGTGGTTGAAAATGTTGAAGTACACCTGAAGGACTATCCAAAGAAAACAATCCACATTGATATTATGGTGGTTGATATCCTAGATGTATGGGGAATGTTACTATCTAGGAGGTTTGGTGCAATGATAGGTGGCTCCATTGAGATGGACCTCACCTTTTTAAACTTACCTTTAAAAAATGGAACGATAGGATGCCTACTCAATGTACCAATAACCGGGGACCATGTGTAAGAAATTATTCATTCCGTCGATAATAACAAAGTGCAGAACTAGATGATACAAACAGAGGAAGACTTTGATCAAATCAAGTGGCCCAAGAAAGAGGATTACCAAAAACTCCTAGATGAATTCAAGGAAAGGGAAGTTGGGATAGTGAAGATATTGAAGAATCTTGAAGATGATGTACAAATCCACCCATCTCAACAACAAGTCTTTACAGTAGAAGCCCACCCACCTCCCTCATTACAGTACACCAGAGCTATTCAAGGAATGACCAAATACAAAGTCAGAAAATATAAGGAGGGAGATATGGTATGGATGTGGGACACCCAAAAAGGACATCCAACTAATGTAAAAGGAAGCACGCAGTCATGGCTCGGACCTTTCAAAGTGGGAATGGAATCAGTTGATAACTCTTACTACTTATCCACTTTGGAAGGAAGAATGTGCCCATTACCTATCAACGGGCACCTCCTTAAACCCCACCAAGGTGGGGAAACCTGATTCTCATAGGTAAGTGTAGGTAGGTAGGCATTTTTCGTGTATTATACAATTTTCATTTCATGTTAGTTTGCTTTCTACACTTGCATTATTGATTGTTTTGTTTTCAGCATATATATATCTATGTATGTTGGGGTGGCATTACCACCCCATTTTATTACTGATGCCACTATAGAGTTGAGAAAGTCTACAGGTTATTCCAGATATGCTAAGCTTCTCATGCGCTCTACGATGACCACATGTCCCCATGTTGGAGCCAGATATTATCCCTGATTTTTAGGGATAACTAGGAGATCATCTCTTGAGACCCACAGGACCTAGACATGGAGTAACGAGAGCAAGATTGACTTGATCATGGCCCTGGAGGGCCCATCCTTCTCTTCTCTCATCAGACTTTTCTTGTCAACATCAACAACATCCATCACCATCAACTTGGTCTTCTATCGGAGAAGGCTCTTGCTCCATGAGGTAATTGGTCCAAGTATCATGGTATGTGTCACTTTTGATCATTATAACCTTTCGATGTATGCATCTGATTCCTTTTAGCCCTGATAACTGCTTGGATTTTACATTAGCCCACTTTACCATGCTTGGGGAGATTGATTAGGTACCCTAGTGAGCCTGTACCCATAGGATTTGGTTTGCCACTGGGGGATTTTTGAATATCCATCATCCGCTCCCTTCATACTATCATATTTTCGCCTTATCTCCCGCTCATCTATCCCATTCCCCCTGTTTGGGCATTAGGATGACCTGTTTGTAGGGTTGCACCTTATCTCGTGGGAAGAAGGGGCTAAAGGCCCAGAAGGTAAAAGAAGATGGTAAAAGATAAAATCCTAAAATTGAAACCTCAAGATGATTTTGCCTAGGAATCCCCTAGAAGGAAATAAAAAGCCTCTCAGTAAGAACAAGGGGGTCTCATCATGAGCCAACCTATTATTTTCATGGGTACCTAATAGCATGACATTTCCATCATCTGGTTACCACTCCAGAGCAATGACCTTTGGTTGCATGGCCAAGGGAAAGGGGGTCTCATCACGAGCCAACCTTATCATCTCTGTGAAAGTACTTGTGGGTAACACTGTCAGCTCTGGTCACCATGCCAAGGCAGTGTCCTCTGATTAGTCCTTGGGTAAAAGGAATGAAAAGAACAAAAAGAAAATAAAGAAAAGAATAAAAGGCAAAAGAGGGATTGGAAAAAATTGCATCCATGACAAGTACATCTCGCCTTCTACAAAGGGACCCAAAAGTAAAACCATGCATCCCTGGCTCTCACTCTACCCTATGTCTGGACATCCATTTTCCACACTGCATCATTTACATAGCTTGAATGAAAACCCTTGGGAAACTTTCCTTTTCTTATGGATACTACCCAATAGGTTGTCTTTCTCACTTTCCTCAGATTTGTATTATATGATTTTGTAATGCCTTAGAGATATTGAATGATATATCAGGGTTTTCATGCATATGTTTGATAATATTAATGATGAGATGTGATTGACATTGCTATGATCCCTATGACTAATGAGCCCATGGAGGGCATAGTTTTTTATGTGCAAGACCATCCATGATGGACAGGTACCAAGTGGACCCGTACACATGGGGAGATGATCAGTTCAGACCTCCATGGGGATGAAGAGCCCATAAGATGGTTGTTGAGACCCATCAGAGGGGAAGAGATGAGAAAGTTCTTGATCAAGGTTTTTCACCTGAGAAGAAGAGGACGTTTCACCAGAGGCACTTTGGCGGAGCTCGGCCTAGGGAGATTGACCCACTTGAGGAGAAACATTTGCCCCAGATGACCCAGGACATCACCAAAAGGCTAATGATGTCATCATGAGTGTATGGCAGATGGACAGGGTTTTTGGCACGTGTGGCAACTTGGAGGAGCCCAAGGAGGGCTAGCATTTTCCTTCTATAGGTTGCACAAGCCCCAAAAAGGCCTAACGCCTCCCTCAGGAGGGCTTGATGTCTTACCTTTTTCTCATTTAGGGTTTTAAAAGAACATTTAATGTAAAAACAATATGATTTTGGTTTAAAGCCATGTCGGCTAATTTTTATGACCTAAATTTAATTAAAGGTCATAATACAATATATATTGAGGAGTTTTATCCTCATTTTGACACAACACACAACTCACTCTCATAGTGAGATCTGATTTTTGTGCCCTACTTGGGTATTTCATCTTATGAGTGAGGCGTACTTGTTGAAGGAAGGCTTTTCTTGGCATTTTTGGCATTTCTCTTGAAGGAAGGTTTACAACTAGGGTTTGTAATGTTATTTCATCATGACATGTAAGTGTTTTTTCTGCAAAACTTCTTAATTTAATGGTTGTAGTCTTATATTCTTGCATTTATTTATAAACTTTATTGATTTAAAACCCTAAGTTACAAGCACACAAGTAGGTCCTTGTTTCATGTCCCCTAATAGAGAAATATTCAACCATTGAAGAAGGAAGGAAGAGCTTAGCCATTGCTACACTCCTGTTACTTCTTCCCCTATGCTAGCCATCCCTTTTAAAAGCCAATAAGGAGGAGACGTCCCAGGCCTAGGTTATTTACACCTAGGGTCATCCTGGTTCTAGGGTTTAGGGATAGGGCCTTGCCATTGAAACACTCTCCCTCACCTCACTCTCTTGTCTTGACGTATCTTTTATGCTAGCCATTTTTCCAAGTTTAACCTAAGGAAGAAGGAAAGAGCACGAGGCCTTGCTTCAGCAAGACCAGAGTGAGCCTCTTTCCCCTAAGGTTTTGTTTCTGGAGCCTTTCCATTGCAACACTTCAGAACCCTTCCCTCTATTCCTTAGCATTTTCCCTTCAACCCTTGCGTCCTCTCTTAGTTTGACTCCATCTACCCTTAGGCACTGATCTCAGGTCTCCAACGTTGAAGTGATAGTGGTCAAACAAACCTTCAAACTTTTATAAACTGAAACCCTAACTAACAAACTAACCCTAATAAGGATGACTTCATTCTTGGTTATTCCATCTTGACACGTAAATCTTGTCTTTATAAGCAATTAGATGGTGTTTTGAAGCATTTATTGAGTAAGAGACTGATTGGATACATTGTTTGTTGCGTCATCTCAATATTTATTGATGAATTGATATTGTTTCATTGTTATTATTGATAAACATTGTTCTCGTCAATATATATTGTCATAATTGCTAATATATTGATATCAGATAGTTGTATGAAGTACTAACCCATTGAATCATAGTCTACATGTATTGTTTCATTGTTTCTTTGTTCTAGATAGGTGTTCTCATTTGGGAATACACTTCATTATTGGCTGATTAGCCGGACTATCTGCTCTTGGTGGTGACCTATGAAGAGGGACTCTCACTTTGACCTCTATACCTTAGCCTCTTCAAATCTCCAGGTTACTGGGGACGTCTCCCCTAGGATAACCTCCCTAAATAGAAAGAGCCTCCCCATCATGGTGACATTGGGTGGGGTAGGTTCCTGTTACGCCATTTTGGCCTTTATCATCTAGCTATTTGACCTAGCTACAAACTGTACGATAACAGTGACTAAGATTATTGCACTTGTAACACACAATATTTTCGTCCATTAATGGGTCAAATGGATTATAATTTATGTTGACAGGTCTACGAACATTTCCATATCTACTATTTTTACCATTCATGTAGCTTTCATAGTTATTCCTTTCATTGATTCTACAACTAGTTGCCTTGTGTCCAAAATTTTGACAAGTATAACAATGTCCAAGAAAGAAATTTTGATACCTGGGCGTAAGTGATATTCTTTGTGGTGTGGTCCATCTGGGTTCACAATCTATTCTTCTATAGTTTCCTTCATAATGATTTCTTTCATACTGGAT
This sequence comes from Picea engelmannii, assembly GCA_009831015.1. Classification (NCBI taxonomy): domain Eukaryota; kingdom Viridiplantae; phylum Streptophyta; class Pinopsida; order Pinales; family Pinaceae; genus Picea; species Picea engelmannii. Next base: position 228,707 of record ML788484.1, read on the forward strand.
GGGAGAGGATCTTCTTGATGTCTCCTTCCCTTTGAATTCTAGTTCTATATCTTGTTGTTCAAATTGTTCCGGAGTGTTTGTTTCATCATTTTCAACTTACTTCTCTTGTTTTGTTGTCTTCAAATTGTCTTTGTATCCTAGTCCTGTCTTCTCATTTGGAGATCTTTGATTGCTAAGGATCTCATCTAATTTTTCAGTGCTTTTTTCGAACTTCTTCAACTTTTTTGTTGTCAATAGTAGATCCCCTTTTGTGTGATCCAATTCTTCTTTCAATTTCTCATAATCTTCTAATTGTTCCTTCAAGCTATTAATGGTCTTTTCAATCTTGTAATTCTCTTATTCACAACTACTCAATTCACCTTTTATTATTATGTTTGTGTTTCTAATCTTGTTATTTTCAGTTTCAACATGCTTCAATTTTTCAAGATTCTCTTCTTCGTGTTCACTCTCTGCATTGTCTTTGTATCCCCAAAAAGAATCAAGGTTGGTTTCTTCATCTGAATCTTCTTCACAAATGATTTCTTCTTTTTTAGAATTCTTATGATCATCATCCTGGATTTCTTGGGTTATGAAGAGGACTTCTCCTCCATCATTATCTTCTTCATCACTCTCATCTGAGTATATGTCATCATCCTTGGAGTAGAAACTCTTTTTATTTTTGAGACTTCTCTTTTTATAGTATTAGTTTTCAACAATATGTCCTATTCTACCACAGTTAAAGCATTTGAGAGGAGACTTACCTTTGTATCTTACACTTCCCTTCTGGAACCTTCTTACGAAATTTTTTATTTCTTCATCAAGGTTGTTATCCTTGTATTTTGTCTTCTTTATGGATTTAAAGGTTGCTTCATTGTTTAGTTGGTCACTTTCTGTACCTGTTCTCATTTCATATGCCATAAGAGTCCCATGTAATTCATCCATTTTCATTTTGGTCAATTCCCTAGTTTCTTCAATGGCAGAGACCTTAGCATCATACTTTAAGAGAAGTGATCTCAACACTTTTTGTACAACCAAGGATTCATAGAGATCTTCACCTAATCCTTTGATAGCATTAACAACTTCATCAACTCTAATAAAATAGGATGCAATATCTTCCTTTTCATTCATCTTCAAATTTTCAAATTCTTCTCTATGTCATTGAAGCTTGACCTGCTTAACTTTTGGATCACCTTTGTAGATACTCTTGAGTTTGTCCCATACCTCTTTAGTAGTGTTGCAGACCATCACTTTGCTAGCAATGGTTGGTGCCAATGATGCTAGAATAACATGTCTTTCTTTTGAATTACAACTCATAATTTTCTTCTCATTTGGATTGGTTGGAGCATTATTCGGGATTACATAGCCATTTACAAGTGAGTACCAAATGTCTACTCCCAAATCCGTTAGGTAAGTTTTCACTCTATCAATCCAGTATGAATAATTTCTTCCATAAAATTTTTGAATCCCATTTGAAATGTGCTCATGGTCATCCATCTCTGCTCTGGATTTTCCTTCCAGTGGTTAAACTGTTCTGAAGGCAACCTGCTCTGATACCAATTGTTGATATTGAGAGGGGAGTGAATCAGTATCAAGTACAATTTAAAAACCTTTTTCAACTTATACTTAAACCATTCAATTATATCTAATAATCAATGAACAATAGTATAAGAGTTACACCAATACACCACAATACACCATGCATAATATATGAGAAATAATCAATAGTTTTTGTTCAAGGGAAGTAATGACTTCCAAAGGTAGCTACAATTTCCAAATGTAGAGGGAGGGATAAACCTCCAAGAGGAAGATACAATCCTCCAATATCAAGAGAGAGTTTAACTCTCCATACTTTCCCCTTCCTTCCACCCAAGAATATATGAGAGATAATAAAACTTTACATTAAATCATCACCATCAACCAATCATCACATAGAACTTGATACTGCTTCCTGAGACTTCTTCAATTTATGCAATTCTTCAATTCTTGGAGCACTATGATCCGGTATATAATATTACTCATTGTATTCTCTAAAACTCCTACAATTTTCACTCCTTGAATCCTCCCCAAAAAGAGGTTATAGAAAGAATGGTAGACTTTATTCAATTATGGTCTATTCAGAATACCTAACTTGTACATCATGCCCCGTGCTAAATATTTAACATCCAATTCTGAAAATCGCACACAAGAAACTACAGTCCGTAGTTTTTCCAATGGAATTTGCCCACTTCATTTGGATTCTCTATGAAGACGTTATGATTGTTTTACCCAGAACACATGTTTATTGACTAGCTTCAGGACTAGTCACAAACCCTATCTTCCACAGAGTGTATCTCTGTAATTATAGCGAATCAAGAGATGAAATTTTTATCAGAGGTACCTTGATATGTCTTCTCAATACCATAGATATTTCACCATATGAATCGTTCTAGAAAAGAATTTATAGCAAAAATGGTAAGATGACCTGAAAATAACATACCTTAGAACACATCACCAAAAGACTCCATCCTCCCTTGAAATCTGGCCTTCTTTTACTTCTTATTTCCTCTTAAATTCGACTTGTATCAAAATGAATGTATAATGATTGTTATTTGTACCAATTATGTCACTTCATTTTAACATTAAGGCCGACCTGACACTTTCTTATTTTGTAATTATTTTCTTTAATTATCTTCAGGGCCTACATGTACTTCCTTCTTCAATTCACTTTGTCGTCTTCAAAAATTCATTTCTCCTCAACCATGAGGATCCATGTGGCATGCCACATACCACCGGAAACAAAATGATGTATACTATCCATTCATGGGTTTTGTATATGCATGTGCATTGTACTTCATGTCCAAATACCTTTATCAATTTTGCGGTCCAAAACCCATGACTAGGGTTGACATCAATGGCAACAACCAATATTCCAACAAGCATCACATAAGCTCATGCCTAAAAATTTCATGGATGAGTTTGGGTTGGAAATTACAAACACCTACCATGACCTATACTCATTTTATTCTAGGAAGGTGAAGTGTCTTCAGGTTATTAAAGACCTGGTTGTTACCCTGTTCCAATTTCCAATGAAAAGTATGCTCATGGATATTGTGGTGGATGATGACCCCCTTAAGTTTAGGATTCTCTTGTCAAGATCTTGGATAAAAATACTAGAGGGAACTTTTCAAATGGACCTTTCATATGCCACCATTCATTTGTTTGGAGGATAACATAGAAGGATTTATATGGAGGCACAAATAGCCTACATCATGAGTGATGAAGCAAATCATACCAACCACCCTATTTTTTTGCTTGACACTGATTTAGGATCCATTTTATTACAACTCACTGATGCTCCTCAACCACCTATTTAAATCATAAAACAATCCATCTCCTCTTGTGAAGATCCTCCTCCTAATACCTATGTTTGGAATATTGTTTTTGATGAGGCCTCTTCTAAGGAAGGTGTTGGTGTTGGGGTAGTCTATATTTCTCCTACCCAAGAGATCATATATCTATCCTACAATCTTGAATTTGAAACTACAAACATTGTGGCAGAATATGAGTCTCTTGTTTTGGATTTGAGTGTTGCTAAAGACCCCATCCTTATTCTGTATGAAAATAAAAGGTGCACCCATGACACACTTGGATGTATAATTCCTAGGTCCAACAACTCCTTCAGTTTAATTTTCAACTCCTGTAAATACGGGGTCAATATCCAATAAGGCGTTCTTTCTATCAGTTCAGTTATTGGTTTTAGGTCTATGGTAAATTTCAATTCCCTCTTAGGCGACAATCCGTGAACTCGCGTACTATTGGAAGGTTTTCCAGTCCTTTTGCCACGCCTTTTTCGTTTAACAAAAGGATTGCATATAGTTGGCATCCCTTGTGCATGCTATTCCGTAGTTGCAAGGAAGACATGAACCTCAGGGAAACTCCCTAGTTTCAGCCTAGAATCACACATCTTTTTCCCTCATAATTTACGAAGCTCAACAGTTTTGTCTTACAGATGAGTATCGCCTCATGCGATTCCAACCCCATACCGATCACGACATCATAAGACCCTAATATTGTGATGTATAGGTTGGACCTTGTGACAAACTCTCCCAGGTTAAGGCTACATCTTATAACCTTCCCTCCAACCTTTTGTTTGGCTCCTAAAGCCATTTCTACAAAGCTAAACTCATCTTCTTCCACTGACTTTACCTTAATTATTTTTAGTGTTGAACTAGAAATAAAACTCTCTGTAGCACCTGGATCTATCAAAATACTAAGGGTATGGTCAGCGACGGTACTTGACGTCTCGAGAAGAGTCGATTGGTGCTCTGTTTGGTGGTTATTCACTGTTGCATGAATCTGCTGGGCCTTGCCCAAATCTCCCACAGTAGTGAGTCCAACTGATCCAGATGCTCTGGTCCTCTCAACTGGGAAGTAACGTTGGTAATGTGTCTCTCCCCATGTCGAACACCCTTTCTCTGGTCCAGTACTCCTGGTACTTGAAGTAGAAGTTAACAACCCACCGACCTGGAACACTGGTCTATTCTGCTGAACAGGCCTAAACTATTGTTGATGCAGTCGATGTTGTTACTGGTGTTGTGGTCATCTATAAGGAGTCCACTGCTGATATGTTGGTTGTCAAGGTGTAGTGAAGGTGGATCATTTCATAGTCCCTCGATACCTTGGTGCATGCCTAACTAGTGTTTGATGCTGATGTGCACCAAATGTAGCCAGTCCTATCGGTCTTGCTGGAGTCCTGTTGTGACCCCTGCTCATGAGATCCTCTTCTTCTATGAGGGCCTTCTGGAAAAAATCATACAAGGTTTGAGGCATCAGAATCCTCACCTTTTCACGAATGTTGACATTAAGGCCAAACATGAACTTGTTAACCTTAATTTTCTCGGTACTCAGGTGTGGAGTATACCGAAGTAGCTCCATGAAATGGGCCTTGTACTCGGGATTCATACGACCCCCTTGTCGCAAGGTGTTGAAATTGTTGAGCTGACGCTCAGTGAATTCCTCAGACATATACCTCTCCCAGAACCGTTGCTCAAAATATTCTTATGACATGTCTTCGACGACCATGTTCAATTGCAGTAGTAGTGTATTCCACCATAAAAGAGTGCTCCCTTTCAATTGAAATATCACCATGCAAACCTTCATGTTGGAGGTATAGTCATGAAGTGAAAATCACATCGCCATATTCTCCAACCATGCCTCGATGTTTGGGTCATCTGGGGAACCAAAGAAGTCAGGAAACTTGACCTTCTCGAGTTCACGGTGGATGCTACCAGTATTGACTAGGGTGCGCGGTGGACCCTTAGGAGGTGTTGTTTCCCTAGCCTCATCTTTATCCAAATAGTTGATCAGTGCCTCAAACATCCTCTGAAAGGACCTCATCAGGCCAACCACATCTACCACAACTATCTATTCCTACCCGATAACCTGTTCGTCTCCCTGGGGGTTAGACCCCTCGGGCGTGGATGCTACTGGGGGCATTGCACCTCTTCCCCTAGCACCCCATCATATGCCTCTGTGGCATCCTCTAACCATGATTACCTACACAAATACAAATCAATTTAATTAGTGACATATATAATCAATCATATGATCAATGCAATCCGTAGTCATCCAAAGTCGTGGGTCGAACCTGGCTCTGATACCATATGTAATGACCTCCATTGTTACGACAACATGTGATGCAAAACAATAAAAAAAAAATTATGCAAAGAAAGAATGTAAACCATACAATCAAGCATCGTAACTTTGACAATGAACACAATGCATGCAGATCATGCAACATACAACACCACGATCTAGCATACTAGCACATCATGCAACTTAGGCAACATACGAACATACCATCAGGAGGAAAATAAAAATGACTAAGCTTACTAACAACATCAATTACAATGAACAACAACATCCTCATTAGGAGGCTCATGACCCAAATCAAGTTATCCTATGCATTTCACAATCAATGCGCTCAATGATTATGTTTAAGGAATCATGTCGCCACATTGCAACAAGTGCAATGGGAACCCAAGTGCAACGTAATTAACTCTAAACCTTCAACCCAACCTAAAATCCAACTCTGCCCAAAATCCAACTAGCACTGTCACAAATTATACAAAAACTATAATGAGAGCACTCTATTCAATCAAACCCAACAAGGCGCAAGGAAATATGCACAAAACAAAGTTAAATTGCAACTATCTAGAAGTATCGTATTATCATTTTACCCTCCTTTGACTATTCGGTAACGATCCTCTCGATACGACAATAAGTGACGTAGGACAAGTACAAATTTAACGTTTATTATGAAAATTTAGAAATTTAGTAATGAGATCTAGTAGATGTACAAATCTTCATAATGTGAGAGCTCGAAATTGCAATTCAACCTTAGGTGACTAGAACAAGATTATTTTTTCCAAATACAATGAACTAAAGAAGTCAGCATTCACTTGAGCACTTATGAAATGAACAATTCAAATATGTAAGAAAATGTTGCATTGCAGGTAACAAGTGAGTAATTAATTATGTAAAAGAGACTTTGTGTATCATCATATTTTTCATAGCTGAGTAACTAAAGTCAAAGGGGATAAGATTAAAAATCATACGGATTCGCTACCTACTGTTGTAGTTGACACAATGTTGTATAACATATTTAACAACTACTATCATAATTTTATGTGCCCATACATTCAATTCACTCTCCTCATATTTTGATATATGACCTGTAAACTTCTCCTCGGATTTGACAACTTCCTGCATGCTTGGAGCACTTCACAATCAGTCTCCCTTCCACAGTGTTAGAATGGTGTATTTAAATATAATTAATTATATGGAGAAATGAATTTCATTATCAAAGATGTTCTAAGATCTGGAAACAACAACTAAAAAAAATGGAAATATTAATGTAACTGTAAGAACATTAACTGACTAAATTCTGGAAACAACAACTTTGCAAAAATGGAAGTTTATATAGTGAACTAATAACTTAATTATTTATATATAAAATTAATCAATATATATATATATAAAATAAAAAGTAATCAATTGTATATATAAAATAAAAGGTAATCAATTACATATAAAAAGAATTGGGATTGGTAATAGAAATACGACTATAGATACATATGCATTATAACTGAATTTTTTATAATTGTCTATGTTTAGTCTTAGGTACCACCACGGGCCGTGGAAGAACAACGCCCATCAAATTTTTCAAAATTCCAAATCTCTTGCCCGCCTCAGATAGAATGCAACCAAACCAAAGAAAATTAAGAAATTCCACTACACTTGGATAGACAAACATTTTGGTTACAAAAGGGGTTCAACCATTCACCACCATAATAGTCCACATAGTGAAAAAATGGGATTCGACTACAATCCTAAATGTGTGTAACCTTTGAAAATGATTTTAATTTTCATGCAGTGAGAGTGAAATGAGATAGATGTTCGAATCATCTTTCAGCTTATATGTATATAAGATTCTAACTATTACCTATGGTTTATGAGCCCACTCTGCAAATCTGACTCCGAGCCGTAATAAATATTGTTTCCATGTAAAGGTTGTAATTCTGAGGGAGATCCACCTAGGGGGTTAACGAGATGAGTTGAAGATTTGACTCGAACTCAGAATTATGGCTATCGATTAACTCGATCTGGAACATTTAGTTAGTGTGGGGTAGGAGTCATGGAAATAGAAAAAGGGGATGGTCATTATATCAATCTATGGGGGAGAAAGGCAATCCTTTAGGGGCTAGGAGCTCAATACAAACCAAAGTGGGAAAGGCTTGAACTCAATCCCCCTCTGAAGGAGATACTGCCTTTTTTGTAATTGAACGAAGGGACTAAACTAAAAATTCCCACCCATTATAGCCAGCCCCGGGATATGCTCTCTTTTGACCTGTATCACTTGTCAGTAATACATGATATCTTCTCAGTCTATTCTGATAACAACATTAAGCAAGAGAGGAATATTTACTTGAGTTTATGACAAGGGAAGAACGAGTTGCAGAAGATTATAGATGAAATGCTTCTAGGGTAATTTCTACAAACTATAACTGCAGCGAGGATAACTAAAGAACAAACCATACGCAGACCATCGATTTGAAGCACAATACTAACAAGGATTATAAATAAAAAACACAGGAAGAGGTTGGGTCATGTGCTCATTCTATCCACAAGAAGATGAGACAACTCCAGGAATCAAAGAAAATCACAACCAACATTGAATATCAACACAACAAGGATTAAAAATGCAAGCAGAGGTTTATAATAGCGCAATTCAATCGTTTATACAACGCAAGAAATAATCTAACAGACGCAACTATCATTGCGCCACAAGAATATAAGAAAGCAAGAAGACAACATGAATGAATGATGGTTGTTGCGCTAATCGAAATTGGACTACAAATAATTAAACAAGAAGCACTATGTGTGCAATAGAGACCATAAATGCAGATGCGAGTAGTCTCTCTTGGGGAAATCATAAATCCTTACAATAACAACAAATGCAGAGAAAAAAACCCAAAATTTATACCATCTAGATGTAAATCAACATTCAATCAACTAAATAAAATTGTGAAATTTATACATGTGTACCTTGAGAGAAAGCGAAGGTCTCGTGCTCGCGCTTCATCCCGCTCCCGCTTTCCAACCACTGAGACCTCATCAGTACCTCCCAACCAACGCTAGGGGTACTCTTCTTCCTCCTGAGCCCCCCGAGCCGCAAAGGGGCCACACACACAATACCAGAGAATGTTAGCTCCCATATCGTCTTGCAAGGTCGAGCTACCACTTGTTACCTGAGTTCGGTATCCCAACTCCCACAAGAGAAATTCAGTCAAGATAAAATTATGGCAGCGTAACCTTACGCAAACCAGACATGATGATACTCCTCCTCCGCCATCCTTTTTATAGATTTTTCTTAGTGATTAGTTTCCCAAACCTTCATTATATTCTTTTTATTAAATTTAAGTAGGACAAACCTCCCTCGTACACATGTCACCTGATCCCTTAGTTGCACCAGAAAATCAATTTATTAATTAATTAAATTTTCCTATTTACCTCACCCACCTAAAAGTATTCCTAAAACATTGATCGAAGTGTCCCTTTATTCCCTTACATTTCTTAAATGCTTTATGCCTTACTTAAAGCCTAGTTGAGTTCACAAATAGAAAGTTCCAAAGGCTAGATTCCCTACTAAGTTAGACATTCCCATTTTTCTTTAAGTTTCCAATTTTATTTAAGTTTCCCTTTTTCTTTAAGTTTACCCTTTTTCTTTTTAACTAAGTTCATAATTAGCAAGTTTAGACAAAAACAACCATTTACCCTTTTAATAATTTAATCCTCCATTATAATTTTTACTTTAATAAATAATGTTTGAATTTTCTTTACCCCCTTCTTGTTACATGTCTGTTTAGTTTTTATTTGTTCACATTTTCTACTTAGACCTAGGTTTTAATTTCTCTAGGTTGGACGACGGTTTTTAAAGGAATAATTAGTTATTAAACTTTACTCATACCATCATCTATTTTAAGGCCGAACAGGTCCTAAGGAGGCATAATTTTCTAGGTACTAGGTTTATTAACTTACCCAAGTTAAAACCACGACGTGCCCTTCAAGACGCACTATATTATCCAAGGGTGCCACTCACTTTAATTCTTGTTTTATTTGCGCGACATGCCCTTCAAGATGCACTACGTGATCCAAGGGTTCCACTCGCCTCTTGACTGAATTTGGTAGATTTCAAACCCTTGGAGTCAATACTCTATCAGGTGATCTTTTGGGAGACTAAGGGCCTCTATAGAATAAGGAAACTACCTTATTGTGTGCCCCTTAGAATCATCATGAGTGACTGTCACAGTATTCCCTCACGACATCGTGGATCTTTTGAACTAGGTAATCGTTAACCTATAGTTCGAGCCATGATGGGAGTACTAGTAGACTGCGGTAGGGCTGCTACCACACCTCTCCCTCAATGTCTCTGGTTGTCGTACGTGGCCCATTTACTCCAAATGTGAGTCTGGTTGGAAAGTTATCGTCAGCCTGCATCCATCAACGAAACATGTCATCTATAAAAATCAACAATGTAATATCTAGTCATACGTCACATTCGTAATATCAAAGGCATTCAAACCATAATAGTCCACTCCCTGACTCAATCCGGAGTCCAAGGAGATCCATCAATTCCATCGACATCCTCTAACATCCATATTCCTACACACTCAGGAGAACCCAGTCAATAGCACCTGTCGATGTAAATATAGAAAAAATAACATATCATCACATCCACAATATCTCATAATCATAATCAAAACAACCAATCGTATAAAGAACTAGATCACTTGCACACAAATGTCCTCAAATAATAAGTTCGCTCAGTGCACACAAGAGCGAGATGTTACACCTGTTAGAATTTCAGACCCCAACCCAGTTTCAGTCTCGCTAATTTTTCAGCCAATGTTTAATGCCCAAACCCAGTTTTATATCAGCAGAAAATAAACTTCAGAACTGAAACATGAGGATTTTGAACATCATTTTAAAAGCAGAAATAAAATATCAGCAGTATACAAAACTCAGAAAAATTATAGACAAAGATTTTTTATCTAACTTTGACCTTGGAAAATCCCACAAGGGGAAAACCAGTGAGAGAGGTATTTTTATTATTTATGGGCTTCTAAGAAAAATCTTTTACAGCATATTCATCTTCAGAAATTTACACAAACTTATCTAGACTTCCTTTCGCAAGCAAAATCCTTCTGAATAGTCCTGAAAAATGCTCCTTGATTTCTGTGCCATAAATCCATACAACAGTATGGTTTTCCCAGCAATTAATGTTGTACATATTGTCTCAAAATTCATGCCAAAACTCTGCTAAGACTGTATGGAAAACCCAACATGAACAGCTCCTTGAAAACCATGTTGTACGGCCCTCGAAATTCATGCCAAACTATATGGACTGTACGAAAATACACCCAGAAATTAATTACAGTGGTTACCTCGATTTATATGCCAATAAATGGTTGTATGCTAGCCTTGGGATGTGTGCAAAACTCCTCAAAAATTATTTTGTTGTCTCCCTCAATTTCTGTGCATGAAAAATGGTTGTACGACCTCTAGAAATCCATACCATACGGTCTGCATTAATGATTGTACCTTGTCTTGATATCCGTGCTAGATTGTTGCCTTGGGATGCATGCCCAACTCTGCAAATGCTGCCTCTTTCTTCTCCATCTCGACCTCTCTCTTCTCTCTCTTGCTCTCTCAACAAGAAAAATGCTTGAACAACCCAAAATGGGTGTGCCCTCTTGCCCTAGTCGACCTCATGAGGGAAGGTGAGGAGTTTTCTAATCTAATGGTTGATATTAGATTAGATGAGTGGTTGATATTTGATGTCTCTTCACTCACCCTCACTTTAATCATAAAGTTATCTTTTAATTTGCATCTCACAAATTAATTTGACTAGGACCCACATTAGGCACTTTCTCTCCCTTAGGCGCCTAGGGAATAGAAACACTTACCTTGGTACTTCATTTAATTAAAAATTTTAACACTCCCTCATACCGAGGAAAGTGTTATTCACCACTCCAAGCTTGTCCCTGAAAAATACAAACTTGCCTCTGCCCAATGCCTTGGTGAGTATGTTTGCAACTTGCTCCTCTATAGATATGTACTGTAGCTCCACAACAGCTCTTTGAACATAATCATGGATGAAGTGATACCGAATCTCGATATTCTTAGACCGGTCATGAAAAACTGGATTCTCCAAGAGTTTAATGCAACTGTGATTATCACAGTAAATCACGGTAGGCCTCAACTGCACAACGAACAATCCTACCAACATCTTGCAAAGTCAAAGGGCCTCACAACTAGCCTGACTGGTCGCCATATACTCAGCCTTTGCAAAACTCAAAGCCACTGACTTTTGTTTCTGACTGAACCAAGACACAATTGTTGATCCCAATCCAAAACAACACCCTGAAGTTCTTTTTTTGTCACTGACACATCCTTCCCAATCCAAGTCTGGATAACCAACCAGACGAACCACATCTCCTCTCTGATAGTCCAAACCATAATCTACGGTACCACAAAGATACCTAAGCACATGTTTTACTGCCACCCAGTGCACTCTACTAGGCTCCACCATGAACTGACTGAGAGTGTTGACAGCAAAACAAATATCTGGCCTGGTATTGACCAAATACATCAATGACCCGATCAACTGATGATACAAAGTGGAATCCACCAACTGTGACTCAGAAGCATGAAGCTTCTTCCAGTTGGTAATCATGGCAGTGTTCATGGGCCTGCTATATCCCATCTGAAATCTTCTCAGAATTTCACATGCATACTTCCCCTGTCCCAGGAAGATGTGTCCAGGTTCTTGCCAAACCTCCAATCCAAAAAAGTAATGCATCATTCCAATGTATGTCATCTCAAACTCTGAAGCAAGGCTCTCCTTGAACCTGTTGATGAGTCTCAATGCCCCTGTAATGAAAAGGTCATCCACATATAGCAGAAGAATGAGAGGATCCTCTCCAACCACAATGAAGTATAGGTTGGGATCCGCCTCACTCTTCTCAAAACCCAACTACTGCAAATAGGCATCTATCCAAAAATACCAAGCTCTGGGAGCTTGTTTCAGCCTATACAATGCCTTCTTTAGTATACATACATGAGACTCTCTCTCATGCACCTCAAATCCCAATGGTTGCTTAATATACACCTCCTCCTCTATAAGACCATTCAGAAATGTGGTCTTCACATCCATCTAGTGAATCTTCAACCCATCTCTGTTGCAATGGAGATCACTTCCCTGATCGAAGTGTATCAAGAAACCGGTGCAAAGGTCTCATCATAGTCAACTCCCTCAACCTGTGAAAACCCCCGAGACACAAAGAGAGCTTTGTACTTCTCAATGCTACCATACGCAGCATGATTTATCTTGTAGAGCCACCTGGAAGTCACCACTAACTTCCCATCAGGTCTAGGAACAACTTCCCAGACATCGTTCTTCATGATGGAATTGTACTCTTCCATCATGGCATCTCTCCACACTTGTATACTAGTGGCCTCCTCAAAAGTGGAGGGCTCAGACTCCCAAATACTGCTCACCATCACGATGTGGCTGCAAAACCTCTTGGGAGGTTTACTCTCCCTCACTGCGTGTCTGGGATTCCCCACTGAACCTTGTGCCTCCCTCAAAGTGTCTTGAAGCCACTTGGGCTTCCTCCTCTCTAAAGTAGTGTCTTGTGGAGGGGACTCTCCCTGCTCAACCCCATCTTCTAAAGACAATGTTCCTGTAGTAGACCCTGAAGTACCTGATCCTAAAACCTATGGACCGATAGCCTGCGAACCTAAACTCTATGGCCCTATCACCTATGAACCTATAGTCACTGAAGCTGGTGGCCCCAGAATCTGTGTCACTGTAGTCTGCTGCGGGATCACCTGAATCTTAGATGAAGACTGTTCACCTCTCTCTGTCCCTCTAGACTTCCTAAAGGCTCTGTCCTTTTCAAATCTGACATCCCTCCTCTAGACAGTCTTCCTCAAGGAAGGAAGGTAAATACGGAAAGCCTTTGAAGTCTCATTGTACCCAACAAAGATCCCTCTCTCTGCCATGGGCTCTAGCTTTGTCCTCTTCTCAGAAGGGACATATGACTAAGTGATGCACCCAAAAATACGAAAGTGCCCCACCTCAGGCTTCTTCCCAAAGAAATCCTCCTCAAGAGTCATGCTCCCCACAGCCCTATGAGGACTCCTGTTCTGTAGATAAACTGCAGTGTAGCATGCCTCAGCCCATAGGAATAATGGCAGCCCCCGATCATGTAGCATGGCTCTCGCAGCCCCAGCAATGGCCCTATTCTTCCTCTCAGCAACCCCATTCTGCCGCGGGTTGTAAGGAATAGTCAACTCCCTCCTGATGCCCTCTCCTGCACAAAAATCCATGAACTCCTTGGAGGTATAATCACCCCCATTGTCTGATCTCAGGACCCTGATTTTCTTCCCTGTGTGGTTCTCCACAAGAGCTTTGAACTCTTGGAACCGACTGAAGACCTGTCCTTTCATCTTCATGAAGAAAATCCAGGAATTCCGAGAGAAGTCATCAATGAATACAACATAGTATAAGGAACCAGTCAACGATGCCGAAGACATCGAGCCACATACATCAGAATGTAAAAGATCAAGTATCCCTACTACTCTACTGTCACTACTCAGAAAAGAAGTCTTGGTGTACTTTCCCAAATCACACCCCTTGCACAACTCATGGTGCTCTGAACTGAAATTTGGAACTCCCGTCACCATCTCCCTCAGAGCTCTCAAATCCCCATGGTGAAAATGTGCCATCGTCTTGTGCCATATCTCACATAGGTCATTATTGTTGCTGGTAGAATGAATCAATGCTCTCACTGGCTATAACAAGAACTTGTACAACCTCTCATGTCTAGTACCAATCACTTTGGCTGAAGTGGTGCTAGACCCTCTGGTGAAAAGAAGCACCTGTCCATCACGGAACAAGATCTCATAGCCCTTTTCCTCAATAGTAGAAACTAACACTAATTTCTTCTTCAAGCCCGGAACATAAAGAACCTCTGTCAAAGTGATGGGAGGCAAAGATTCCCTCCGAAATGATACGATCCCACAACCATCCACCTTGACCTCCCGGTCATCTCCAAGAACTACCTATGCATCTCCACACTGTGTAAGATCTGTCAGGTGCTCATGAACTGCTGTCATATGGTGAGAGGCACCACTATCTATATACCAAGCATCTGTAGTAGTGGTCCTCGAGGATAGACAAGAAATCAAGGAAAATTCCTTGTCAAACTTGGTGGAAACTCCTCCACCTTTGCTGAAGCTGTTGTTTGTTTCTTCTTCTTGTTTGGACACTATCCTACATAGTTCCCAAACTTATGGAAAGAAAAGCACTTGAATTTGCTCATGTCTTTCTTCCCTTCACCCTTGGGCTTCTGTCCTCCCTTTGGACCCTTTCAGAACTTCTTCTTTCTAGTGGTAGCAAGAGCCACATTCTCCTCCTCATGACTTATATATGAGCTTCCATGTACATAACCTCTCCAAGTCTCCTCCTGAACAAAGTCATCCCAAAGACGTTCCCAACCGGGAAGCTTCTCCCTAGCAACAATGCCCTCCACAAAAACAACCCATTGTTTGGAGACTCCATTCAATGCTATTCTCACAATTTCACTGTCAACTATGGATTCCCCCACAAATCCAAGATCATCCCTCACCTATGTCAATCTAGTAAGGTATGTGACCACATTTTCAACCTTGGTCATTTTTATGCTCTTTAGTTTTTCCCTCAAAATCATTTTCCGATTCTCATTTGTACTCTAGTACAATTTTGTCAAAGATTCCCACATCTCATAGGCATGTGTCTTCCCTGTCAAGTGAGGAATCAAATGATCTTTGATGGGATCAAGAATAAATCTCTTAGCCTTGATACTCTTCTTAGTATAGGCTGCAAGAAGAGTAGCATCAACATGTACCACAACATGATGAGTAGTGGTATTCTCCACAATGTCCCACAACTCGTTTTCTTGCAAAATCAAGATCATCCTCTCCTTCCAAGCACCAAAATTTGATGCCCCATCAAGTCTATCATAAACTCTCAAACCAGTAGCCATGACCCCTTTTCTGCTGAAAATCACAAATTAAAAAAAAAAATTGCCCTGTGAAGTGACTATTATCCCAACTTTCTGTCTGCTGAAATCTCTGCTTCTCTTCAACTCAACTCTGATACCATGTTAAAATTTCAGACCCCAACCCATTTTCAGTCTCGTTGATTTTTCAGCCAATGTTTAATGCCCAAACCCAATTTTATATCAGCGTATAAATACACAATAGAAAATAAACTTCAGAACTGAAACATGAGGATTGTGAACATTGTTTTAAAAGCAAAAATAAAATATCAGCAGTATACAAAACTCAGAAAAATTATAGACAGATATTTTCGGTCTAACTTTGACCCTAGAAAAACCCACAAGGGGAAAACCAGTGAGAGAGGGCTTTTTATTATTTATGAGCTTCTGAGAAAAATATTTTATAGCATATTCATCTTTAGAAATTTACACAAACTTATCTAGACTTTATTTCGCAAGCAAAATCCTTCTGAACAGTCCTGGAAAATGATCCTCGATTTCTATGCCAAAAATTCGTACAACAGTACGAATGTCCCAGCAATTAATGTTGTACGGACTGTCTCAAAATTTGTGCCAAAACTCTGGTAAGATTGTACGAAAACCCAGAATGAACAACTCCTTGAAAACCATGCTATACGGCCCTCGAAATTCATGCCAAACTGTACGGACTGTATGGAAATACACCCAGAAATTAATTACAATGGCTACCTCAATTTTTGTGCTAATAAATGGTTGTACGACAACCTTGGGATGCATGCCAAACTCCTCAGAAATTCTTCTATTGTCTCCCTCAATTTCTGTGCATGAAAAATGGTTGTACAACCTCTAGAAAGCTGTACCGTATGGCTTGCATTAATGACTGTACCCTATCTTGATATCCATGCTATCTTGTTTCCTTGGGATGCGCACCCATCTCTGCAAATGCTGCCTCTTTCTTTCCAACTTGACCACTCTCTTCTCTCTCTTGCTCTCTCAATAAGAAAAATGCTTGAACAACCCAAAATGGGTGCACCCTCTTGCCCTAGTCGACCTCATGAGGGAAGGTGAGGAGTTTTCTAATCTAACGGTTGATATTAGATTAGATGAGTGGCTGAGATTTGATGTCTCTTCACTCACCCTCACTTTCTTCATAAAGTTATCTTTTAATTTGCATCTCACAAATTTATTTGACTAGGACCCACATTAGGCACTTTCTCCCCCTTAGGCGCCTAGGGAAGAGAAACACCTGCCTTGGTACTTTATTTAATTAAAAAATTTAACAACACCGAGCCACCAAATGATAGGCCCACCGGCTCCTTGGAACTAAACATTGCACCGTAGTTGTCAGTCCTAGTCCATTTTTTTTAATGGGAGTATTCTCCTGCATTAGACTCCCAAGGTACAAAAATTTTATGATATTTTGATCATGAGCCTTCTATTGTTGAAATCCTCCTAGATCCCAAACTTCATTTTGTTATTGTTGTCCACTTTTTTTGTTGCCATGTTGCGTCATTATTGTTTTCACTTTTCCAGGATCTCGTGCTTTGCTTGGTTGTTGACCATTTTCTTTTTTCTCACACTCACCATCAAATAACTTCTCCTTGGTACTGATTTTATTTTTTATCCCTTTGCATTCCCACACAGGAATTTTCATCAAATATTTACATAGCTCATCCAATCCAATGTTTAGTTGTGTCCTTTGTTGGTATATGCTAATGCTGCAAATTGGATGTTTCAAATATTCACATAAAATTTGTATGGTTGTTTCCATATCTTTGTCTCCACACCTCTTTCTATGCTCAAATCCTTGAGGATATTCCTCACTAAATAGAAACTTATGCAACCAATAATGTGTATCTCCAAGTTGCATGTTCAGTCTACATGGTTGTGGATGTTTAAAAAAACTCTATTCTTTCATTGCCTTCATTAATTTCTCATCAAAATAACAATTTAACAATAATCACTTCATAACATTTTGTAAATATTTCTCCATCATAAAAAATCGATGATCATTTTCTTTAGCATTGATATCATCCTTCACTTTCATCCCCATCATTACAATCTTTCATAACCCATTTTAGGACCCTACATACTTTACCATTTCCAATATATCCAAGCCAACTTATGAATTTCTTCATGTCTTCATTTTTTTCAGATTGTTTTCCCAATTCTAAAATATTTTAGTTTCCTTTCTCTTTAACTTTCCTTCCTTGAATTTTCTCTTCCTTTGGTATGCTATAGATGATTTCTCCATCTCATCTAATGATTTCTCCCTTCTTTTTCTTTCTTTAAAAGGTTGACTTATTTTCCCCTCATTTTGGGTGCCTTCTTGATTCATGCAACTCTTTAACGCATTCACCTTCTCATCAAACTTGAAATTGTACCTTTTTTTCTCTAGATTTATCCCTTAACATACTTTCTATCATCTTTATTTTCCTAAATATATTTGTTTTATGTTAGAACATATTTCTAGCCATATATGCTAAGCCTCCATTTGGTTATCAATGTCTCAGTAATTCCTTGACAGGGAAGAGTTATAAAAACTCTTTTTCCTTTGTACTCTCTTTCTAACTGCAATTTCCTCTTTGAATTTATGGCTTTCTCATTGGTCATCATTATAGCTTCAAAC
Source organism: Picea engelmannii (assembly GCA_009831015.1). NCBI lineage: Eukaryota > Viridiplantae > Streptophyta > Pinopsida > Pinales > Pinaceae > Picea > Picea engelmannii. The sequence continues at coordinate 246,941 of ML788484.1, forward strand.
TGAATGCTGGAAGTTTTGCAACCTATAGCACGTGTGCAAATTCATAAGTACATAATGTTCTTGGATGCTTACTCCATTTCCACTTTACGAAAGACATATTTTCGCCTTCAAAATCCTTGCATCTGCATTTATCTACACATAAAACAAATATATCATGTCAAATATTCTTCTTATGATATTCTTGAGGCCCATACTCATCCACAAGAATGTTTACTAATAATACTTGTTTGTATTCCATGTAGTTTGTTTTCCCTCCATGTGCATTGAATTCTCCTTGAACTTCTAGTTCACTTTCCGAAACTTCTTGGTTATTCTTTGCACTCTCATTCTCATTATTGTCTTTGAAGACAACTCCTTGATCTACATTTCATTGTTGTGTAATTAACAAAATATCAATATGCTCACTCCCATTGTCTTCAAACCTTTCCTCATATAAGCGTTGTATGACCCATACAATTTCTTTTACTCGATAGTCTTTGTCATCATGAAATTTGATCCCAACTTCCATTGGACCTATCAATAGGAGGTCTTGTAGGATGCCCCCTATAATTCGTATTAACTTTGAATATATTTTTGTATTGGGTTATTTTATGAATTTATGACGAAATCCTTCATCTTCCTCTTCCAATCTTGCAATCTCTCTATAATCTTCACAAACCTTGGGTTTTTCTAGCCAATCCTCCAACAACTTTAATTTCTCCTCATAATCTATTGACGCTATATATAAGTTTTGTCTCTCATATTCGATACTTATATTCTCTTTCTCTATCCCAAGGTGGTTTCCTTTTGTTCCATATGTTGGAATCTCCTTTCCTCTATCTCTTTGAGACAATTTTTCATTATCCTCTTTCTTTATGATAGTTTTGAATGACTTTCCATATTCATGACCTACATAACATGCATAAATACACAATTTATTAGTTTTAAAAACAATAGACTCCTAAGTATCTTTAGATGCCTCTAGTATCATTTCCTTGTGCTAGAATGAATTCTCCAATCACTTCATGAGGTATTGAATCTGAACCTCATATTCTCCACCTTCATCATCTTCTTCTCCAAGAATTGTTCCCTACTCTAGTTCACAAAGGTGAACTTTTTGTTCTTCACCCACAAAATTTCTACACTCATCTTCCTTGTGTTTCTCCTCTGTCATGACCCAAAAATTCATCTTATGTCTCAAGCTTTGCCTCATATTCCTTGCAAACAATTTAAATATATACCATTTGACCCCCTTATTTAGCTTCCATCCATATCTCAAGTATTCTTCAACTCTCTCTTGTAGAAACTTCATCATCACACTAAGATTTTATCTTAACTCAGCAATCTCTCTGTCGAATTCCTCACTACTCATCCTACTTTTAAAAATTGTTCTATCACTTCCTCTCATCTTCTTGTGTCTTCCTTTTGAACCCTTCCTTTGACTTTAGCTAATCATCTTCATCTCTTGTTTTGTGAGCTTCTCCTTGCTCGGTTGTGAACTACAAATAACCTCTGTAATAACAATCGTGTTTCACCTTGTTACATTATACCTCACCAAGCTTCCCTCATGAACCTGGCCTTTTGGTATCTTTGGTTCTCTCTTATGGAACCTATTTGAGCTTCCTATACTCCTCTAAGCTTTTGCACTTCTACTCACTTCCTCCTGAGAACTTCAATTGTCCTCTTTCCTTCCAACCTCGACAATAATTTGTTTACAACACATATTCTGTAAGGGTTTCTACCACAAATTATCTTCTTATGTTGCTACATGTCCAAACACATATATTTATTTACTAAATTAATTTAAAATATAAAGACCATGTTTACTTACAAATATCATCAAATATGTCTTTACAACCTTGACCAATTTTAAAGCTCTACCCAACTTCCCCTTGCTATAATTTTCCTTTGCTCAGAATCCTTGAGCTCTAATTTCTTCTTCCCAAAGAGAATCACTGCACTATGATACAAATTGATGGAATTTCGCCCAATTTGCCTACAAAAACTCCTCACATGTGTGGATGGTTTCCTCAATTAATCATCAAACACTTGAGCCTTAAAATTCAAAGCCCACATGACCAAGTGCGTACTCATTTTTAAACCAAAAGAATGTCCACACGAATCAGCTCTAAACCCCTTAAGGATTTACTTAAACCTCCACCTTAACTTCATTCTTTAATTGGGATTAAACTGCTTCGTCATCACCCTATTTTTTTCAATTATATTAAAGACAATCAACCACTAGAATAACTAGAAAATTAGTCCACCTTTATGTTGTGCACTTAAACTTTTTTTCTGATTCGATTAATTTCATTGGACCATTGAAACAACCGACTACTGAGAACCCCAAAGTGTTAAATTTGCAGTTTCATTTGTTTATTACATTCTGGTTAGCCAGAGATCCACTCGAGGATTGGCCCACCAACTACCTAGAACTAAACACTACACCATAGTTGTCAGTTCTGGTCGAGTTTAATTGGCCACCAAGCACCAATCGTTTCCTTTAATCACTTCATGCAACTTTGAATATGGTCTGGTGTAACAGCCACCAGACATTGGGGATAATGAAAGACTAGAACACTTAATCGATGTTCCTATTAGGGAGGTTAAGCCTGGTTCGACCGATCTATATCAGTTGTTGATATATTATTATAAACAATTAGGATTCAATCAAGCTCTAGGTCCATGATCACATCACCAAGTCTATGATTCTTCCACGTGGTTTGATCACCACTGTTGATTTTCTAAAGCACAATTTCGCCTTATTGTTGTTGGATTTCCGTTATGCCTTCGGATCCTGGCGAATTCATCAGAACTTGGCTCTTCATTCTTGACCTTGCTCCATGGGATATAACTTCAACTAGGGTCATTTCATCTTCTATTTCTTTTTAGATAGATAATCTGTTCTCTTCCTTCATAATGGAACCATTTAGTCTGCAACTCACTCGTTTTTCTCTCACGGTTATACACAGAACTCTAATTACATTCAGTCACACAGGAATCGACTTACCCATTCCTATAAATTAAAAAATATTCACATAGAACATAGACATCTACACATAGATTGAATGCATCAATACAAAATTTATATTAAACCCTATGTACAAAAACTCAGAAAATACCTCATATTCCTCTCATGGCTTGATTCACAATGTGGGTCCTTCCTTGGCCCTATCCATTTCCTTGTCCTAATTTCACTATGTTTTGGCCACCCCCAATACGCCTGCATGCTTACATTTTATGAATGGAAGGTAAACTTGCACATCAATAATAAAAAAAAAAAACTGGTAAAATTTTGCAACTAATTTACAATAAAAATATTCTTCTCTCTATTTTTTAGAGGATCAATAAAATCAAATCCTCCAAACTTAGGAAAATCCACACTATTCTAACTGATTGCTTTACATGAGAATTTAGGGAAAGAAACTCTATTCTTATAGAATCTAATTATAAATTTAGGAAAATACAATAATTTCATTTAGGGAACCCACTTCCTTTGGTAAATTCAAAGACCCCCTTAGGCCTGCTCAAAATGGTTGATTTTAATGGGAGTATGCTCCTACATCATACTCCTAGGGTACAAAAAATTCATGATCTCTTGATCATGAGTTTTCTATTGTTGAATTCCTCGTGGATCCCAAACTTGATCCTGCATAACCCATTTCATGACCTTATGTATTTTACCATTTGCAGTATATCTGATCCAATTTATGACTTTCTTCTTGTCTTAATTTTTCTCACAATTTGGTCTCAATTCTGAAATCTTCTAGTTTCCTTTTTCTTTCATTTTCCTTCCTTGAATTTCCTCTTCCTTCGATTTACCTCTAGATGATTTATCTATCTCATCCAATGATGTCTCCCTTATTTTTCCTTCTTTAGAAGGTTGATTTTCATTTCCCTCCTTTTGGTGTTCTTCTTGATGCATGTAACTTTGAAAGGTATTCACCTCCTCATAAACTTGAAATTTTACTTTTTGCTCCATTTTTCTCCTGAAATTTTACTTTTTGCTTCATTTTTCTCCTTTATCATACTTTCTGTCATTTTGATTTTCTTAAATATATTTGTTTTATGTTAGAACACATTTCTGACCATATTTTCTAAGTCTCCATTCGGTTGTCATTGTCTTAGTAATTTCTTGATGAGAAAGAGTTATAAAAAAAAATTCCATGTACTTTCTTTCTTACTACAATTTCCTCTGTGAATTTATGGCTTGCTCCTTAGTCATCATTATGGTTTCAAAATCAATGTTGACACTTTGTACAACCTCTTCCACATGTACAAATTCATAAGTACATAATGTTCTTGGATTATTCCTCCATTCCTACTTTATGAAAAATAAATATTCACCTTCAAAATCCTTGTTTCTTCTTTTATATGCACATAAAGAAAATATATTATGGAAAATGTTCTCTTTATGACATTCTTGAGGCACATTCTCATCCACAAGAATGTTTACTAACACAAAATGTTTACTAACACAAATAGTAAAATATATTATGGAAAATGTTCTCCTTATGACATTCTTAAGGCACATTCTCATCCACAAGAATGTTTACTAACACAAATAGTTTGTCTTCTATGCAGTTTGTTGTTCCTTCATGTGAAATGACTTCTCCTTGAAATTTTAGTTCACTTTTTGCAGCTTCCTAGATATGTTTTGCACTCTCATTCTCATTATTTTCTTTAAAGACAACTTCTTGCTCTGCATTTCCTTGTTCTGTAATTAATAAAATATCAATCTACTCACTTCCATTCTCTTCAAAGATGTCCTTATTTTTACTAGAGACTCCTCATCATAATGAAATTTGATCCCAACATCCATTGGGTCTATAATCAGAGGTATTTTTGGTTTCCCACTATACTTCCTCTTAAATTTAAATATCATATGGTCTTGAGTTCTTTTATGCCTTTATAAGGCAATCCTTCATCTTCCTCTTCCAATGTTGCAATCTTTGTATAATCTTCATAGAACTTGGGTTTTCCTAGCCAATCCTCTAACAAATTTAATTCCTTCTCATAATCTACTAGCACCGTATTTGAGTATCATCTCTTGTCTTCAGTGCTTATATTTTCTTTCTCTATCACAAGGTTGTTTCATTTTATTCCATCTATTGGAATCTCCTTTCCTCTGTCTCTTTGAGACAAACATGCATTATCCTCTTTCTTTATGACAATTTTTAATGACTATCCATCTTCATGACCTACATAACCTGCATACATATACAATTTATTAGTTTTAAAAACATTAATCTCTTGAGTCTCTTTAGATGCCTCTGGCATCCTTTCGTTTTGTTAGATTGAACTCTCTAAGAATTTCATGAGGTCTTCACTCTGAACCTCTTCTCCACCTTCATCATATTCTTCTCTTAGCATCATTCCCTTCTCTGGTTCACAAAATTGAACTACTTGGCCTTCTCCCATGGACTTTCTACACTTATTTTCCCTAAGTTTATCCTCTGTTCTGACCCAAACATTCATCGTGTCTCTCAAGCTTTGTTTCAACTTCCTTGCAAATAATTGCACTATATGTCATTTGACCCTCTTCTTCCACTTCCATCCATACCTCTAATCTTCTTCAACTTTCTCTTGTAGCAACTTCATTATCACACTAAGTTGTTCTCTTAAAACAACAATCTTTGTGTCAAATTCCTCACTACTCATCCTATTTTTTCCAGTTTTTCTACCACTTCCTATCATCTTGATGTGGCTTCCTTTTGAACCCCTCATTTGACTTTCTCTAGTCATCTCCATCTCTTCCTTTGTGAGTTTCTCCTTGCTCAGCTATAACTAAAAACACATTCACTTAGAACATAAATATTACACATAGCTTGAATGCATCAATACAACATTTCTATTAAACCCTTTGTACTAAAACTTAGAGAATACCTCATATTCCTCTAGTGCCCAGATTCAAAATGTGAGTACTTCCAACTAATTTACAATAATAGCATTTGCTCTTTATTTTTTATTATTAGATACATATCAATATCAATAAAATCAAATCCTCCAAACTTAAAGAAATCCACATTATCTTAATTAATTAGTTTACATGAGAATTTAGAGAAACAAACCATATCTTTCTAAAATTTAATTATAAACTTAAAAAAATACAATAATTTCATTAAAGGAACCCACTCCTTTGATACCTAAAATTTAATTATAAACTTAGAAAAATATAATAATTTCATTAAAGTAAACCACTCAGTTGGATACATTATAAAACCTGAAGCCTACTCACCCTTGGACATATTCTAAGGCAGGAATCCAAATGACGAACCTACTCTCTTGATCAATTCTAAAACCCTTTAGACCTGCTCAAAATGGTTGATTCTAATGGGAGTATGCTCCTGCATCTCATAGTCGAGTGTATGTAGTTGCAACTGCGTCATTCAAAGAAAACAAATTAAAGACTGGAACGAAGTGGAAGAACCCCTTTGAGAGGGAGCTTTTCAGTAACCTCGGGAAAGGCAGAGAGCCTGAGTTGCAAGAAAGCCTCTCTATTCCAATTCCTTTCACCCATCTTAACAGCTGCATCCTTGGCGGCTTTTAGGGTTTCAGCAGAGTTATCGTGAGCAGAATCTATCAGACGCGCTTTCAAGGCCATCTGAGCAGTGTATTTCTGCCCGCCCAGCAAAAGTTGGGCCAAATTATGCGCATCAACTTTGCTCCTGATGATTGACATGGCGTGGGGAGGCATGTACAGACCCAGGTCCACCTCTTTCAGGTAGAGAAACCCTCGGTCCATCCTCATGAGTCTGTAATCATGGGCTAACGCGAATATCACTCCACCTCCAACGGCGTGCCCGCAGACGGCGGCAATCGTCGGCAACTTCAACTCCATGACGGCTCTGAGAAGCTGAATGGATTTGAGGTCGAGGATCCGAGATCGATCCTCCCTGCTCTTTGTACTGCTGCTTTCTTCAGAAACCCATTTGAAATCAAAGCCATTGGAGAAATATTTTCCATCGTTTGTGGTGATGAGAGCGGAGGCGTGGTGGGCGTTTTGGTTGACGTGCGCCAAAGCGGAGAGAATGGAGTCGATGAGCGAAGGATTGAAGAGATGCTCTCCCTCGCCTGAAAGAGTGAGAATGAAAACGCCATCACGTTTTTCTAGACTGCACATCTTTCAGTTACGATGCTCTCAATAACTAGATCAAGAATTTGAGATCAACAGTGTTTCCACCTCTGAAAAGCCCTGTGAGATTGGAAATGTGCTGTTCTCTTAAAACTAGAACCAGATTTATAAAGACACGTAGTAGGCAGGTTCTCAGCCAAAACTAAATGTGGACACATATCAAGTCTCTACATAATCATTTCAGTTTGAGTGGGCCTAATGTTTAAGAATATATGTTTCCTCAGAAGAGGTTACATGTTCAAATCCAGAAGAGTTAGGGTATTGTTGATTCAGTCAAATTTATATAAATTCCAGGACATTCGGATTCTACAGAAATAATCACTTAAATATAAGAATCCAACAATTTTTCCCCTGATTTTAGATAAATGTTCCTGAAAAACAACTTCGATGACAACTAGAAGTTAGTTGTATATTCAAATTCACAAGATCCACAATATGTAAGTTCACAAGAACCCATTTCAACAAACAATACAAGTTGTCATGCAAGTTGAGTGGCCTCAAAGGAGCTCCAACCCCTATCAATTCAGTCTACCAACATCCCAAGAAAGAAAATCATTACTGCTATATCAAATCGACGAAAATAATATTGTATCAAAGAAAATGTTTCGACGAGTCCTTCCCTTGCGATTGGGTAGTGTCGCCACTACTAGTAGCTGTCGCTTTGAAAAAGTTGTCTACCCTGTACCGCCACTGGGAACATTGTCGCCGAGATATGCTCCTCGGAGGGAAATATATATGCTTGTTGGAGGTGGCCACCACTTCCTTCAAACGACATAATTCATTAAGCTGGTTACGATTTTTTATAGAGAATATGAAAATGGTTGTTGTTATCCGTAGGTGTAAAAGATAAAAAGTTTATAGTGAAGTAAATTTTTTATTTTTTATTTTTTTTTATAAAAGAAAACTTCATATTATATTAAAAATAATATAATTTTTTCTCAAAAAAACCAAAAGTTGATTAGCCTATAATTTTTTTTAACCATGGGAAGCTGATTAGCCTATAATTTTCAACACAAAGGTAAAATAGTCTAAAAATCTTTTATAAAAAAATCCTCACTCCAAAGAGTGGAAAAAACTAAATCTTATCTAATAAAAGCCCATTGAGATATGAAAACAACATAGAAAAAACTTATAAACTGAATTGGATTGGACCCTCATGACCATCCATCCAAAAATTGTATACTATTCTCTCGAGAGTGGTGAAAAGCCTTATTTGTTAGCCTCCTTATAAATGTGTGCAAAAGTGATAGAGCTGAAAAGAAGACAAATTTCTTGTATTCTTTCGTTCCACTCATCCTCTGACAACAAAGTTGCTTATAGTACTTTCTTAGTGAAATATGTATATATTTACATATGCAAAAAATATGTCTACATATGTTAGAGATAGGATATTACATTTTAATTTTAAATTTTATTATTAAGTACTTTGTTTATTAATTAATGAAATTTGTATTAAATAATTTTTTAAGTTATTTTTTTTTTTAAATAAAAAAGGGGGAGAGCGTGCTATATTAGATTAACAAAAAAACTTTAACAAGATATACAGTGTCATGGGTCTAAGTCACCAAAAATGTTGTCGATTACCGGAAACCAGCATAGGAGGAGAGCAAATAATAGTTGTATGATAGTAGCATCTGTCCTGCCCGGAGGAAACCAGGACAAATGTTTATAGTCCAAAAGAACGTAAAACAGTAACATAAAAAGACTAAAAACCAAGAGAGCATAAAAACCTAGGTACCAGGTGACCTGTCGCCATCTCCAGTCTACCACATGGACCCAGACGGGATGGCAAAAGCCTGCACGCAGAGGGGGCACTTCCGCTGAGCTGGAACGTTGGAATATGCGTCGAGAAGCATGTCCAGGTGCTGGCCCATGAGGAGGGCCCTATGCTCCAAGTCAGACATGTGGCCTCGGAGCTCGAACACCAGGGACAGGGGCTCCGCACGGAGGAGAGAGCCATGCAGACCGCCACCCGCGTCGTTGAGGGGAATATTCCTCAAGTCCTCTACCGCAACACTTCCATCATCGAACTCCCTCTGCTTCGCACCATCCCCTGCAGCCTTCCTCACCGAACAAATTTTATCCACTTTCAACTCTGCTTCAGTTGCCTGCCAAAGAACTTCTTCAACAATGCAGCCGGGGAACTCTTCATCCAGACCCAAATTGGGTTTGATTTCCTCCCTGCAGGTCACCACTGTGGCACGGGGCTCCTCCGCAGTCGACAGGTCCTCCATAAACGATTCTTCCTCCACGATACAGGTGGGATACGCATCCTCTGTTCCAGCCTCCTTCCTTGCCGTGTCCTCTCTGCTATAGCCAGCTCCCGACTCTGCAATGGTGGAGAGCAACGCCAATTTCTCAGCCCAAGCCTTCTTCCGAAGCATGGAGGTCGTCAATGCGAGAGCACGTTCCAATTGCTCTTTCTATCGTTGTTGTGCCTTGTGGGCATTCCAAGCTGAGCCACAGCGAGGTTTGCCTCTTTTTCTAGCCATAGTATCCTGGGGATGAATGAATGTATAGAGCGGGTACAGAGATAAGCGTAAGAGCCAAGACGTGAGCGGTTGCAGGTGCAGAGCACGAGCAGGCCGGCTCTGTCTCGGCTCACACAAAGATAAATTGCTCGGAAAATCCTTACCAAGATGCAACGTAAGGGTAGTGAGCCAGGGCAAGCGGAGTGTAGGACTGCACTAGAGCATCCAAGCAAAGAGCAGAGCCGAAGCTGGAGCAGTCTCGCTTTGTCCGGGCTCATATGAAAACACATAACCAGAAGCCGAGATCACTTGACCGCCTTTAACCCCTACCATGCTGAGTACACAGTGGGCGTAAATGGTCGCACGAGGGAGGAGTCCCTCCATCGTGATGCTGCTGCTATGGCCGTCCACCATCGTAAATGCGAATGTGTGGGTGGCGTCCATCGACATTTAAGCCCAGGCTTAGTGCTAAGCCTGGTGTCACCCCATCCGGGGCATAATTTTTTAAGTTATTAAGTATTATATATTTGTTTATTAATTAATGAAATTTGTATTAAATAAATTTTTAAGTTTAATAATTCTTTTATAATATATTAATAACTATATTGAATAAATATGTTATAAAATATAATTTTAGTTTATAAAAAATCAATAAAAAAATTTAAGACCATTTAAATTATAGCCAAGACCGAATGGTTTTGAGTTTAATATTAATTGGGCTGCGAGTTTGAATTATGATTAAGAACTACGTGAGCTTATTTTTCGGTGATGGCAAGAGACGTAGGCATTCGAATAATTAATTGCAAGGGCGTCAGCACACGTCAAATAATTAATTAATTGCGGTCAATTAATTATATGTCGTCGAATAATTAATTGCAAGGACATCTGCACGAGTCAAATAATTAATTAATTGTGGTCGAATAATTAATTGAAAGGACGTAGGGGGTCGAATAATTAATTAATTGCAAAGGAGTTTTTTTTTTTCCAAGAAAAAATTGCTCGAGTTTATAATAATTATAAAACCGTTTACAAATACAAGCTGCCCTGTACGCATTGACCAGTAATAACAGAAGACTCACCGAGAGAACTAACACCAAAGACGCATCCGGTCAGTGGTGACAGACAAGCGAAATGGTCGGCCAAAACTAGGTTCTAGGTTTTATTCAAACCTGTCACTAAACCTGTCACGCTGTAAAGATCTATCCCTCATTCAAAGATGTTATAGGTGGATATGGAGCTATCAGTTCCATTATCACAATGGAGGACCGAGAGTCTACCAACCTCCTCCCAGAGAGCTCTCTTAGAGAGAGCATCAGCCTCCCTGTTATGCGATCTGGAGATATGAAGAAAATTGATGTCGGAGAAGCAAGATGAAAGTATCCTCGTTTTATCCATCCAACCTACAATATGGACCGAGTGTAGATTGCTTTTCTGGCTAATCCAGTCAATGATGACTCTCGAGTCACCAAGAACAAGAAGGTGATCGATAGACCAGAAGGAGGCTAAGGTGAGGGTGGCCCACAATCCTAAGAGCTCGGCTTTTGTATTAGAGCCCTCCCCACAGTTCAGGAACCACTTAGTGATCCTCCTCGAATGCGATTTAAAGAAACCTCCAGCTCCACAGCAGAGGCCATTTGACTTTGCAGCTCCGTAGAAACATGCAAGAGTGTTGCCTTCTGTCAGAGTAATATCACAAGCTTTGTAGGAAATGGTCTTTATCGAGGAGGGCTGCCAATGGAAGTTTGACAAAATTTGATGGAACACCGCAGTACAGGATGGTAGGCGGTTCTCGAAAGTCGCTTTGTTTCTTTCTGCCCAAATTTGCCAGCAGGCATGTACAGCCAATGTCGGAGGGGCACATTTATTGGAAAGTCAGCAGGTAAAACAATCCGAAAGGTTGGATCCGCTCCAGGTAGCCATAACAGAAAAATGAGAGACTAGGCATTTCCAGACATCCTTTGTGAAGTGACAATGGACCAGCAGGTGGCTTACATCCTCCGAGGAATGTCTGCACAATAAGCATAAGCCATGACCCTCCCAACCCCTGCGATTAAGCACGTCCCAGGTGAGTAGTTTTCCGGTACCAGCTAACCAAATGAATAGTTTAAGTTTGATTGGGATCCCCCATTCCCAAATCCGGCGCTTCCAAGAGAGGTCAGTAATCAATTGCTGATGGTTGATTAGCACCACATAGAGATTTTTTACTGAGACGGTGCCAGAGGCATCCCCTCCAGCCCATAAAAGACTATCCGACGAATCAATAAGAGAGATGCCAGCTCTCTTGAGCGCTGTTGTGTAGCAATTACATTTTGTGGCAACCAGTCCATCAAGGAGTAGGTCGTTGCTTTCCAGCCAGCAATCAGGAAGAGAGATTACTCCTCTTGGGACGTTTACAAGTGCAAGAGTCGAACAGTTCAGGGAATCAAGTCGCGAGCACAGAGAGGGCGAGAGGAACGATGACTCCCCCAAGCCGAGAATCATATCTTTGCCCACTCGGATGTTTAATCCAGTTCCTGGTTTCCACCTTAGCCAGTGAAGAACCACCTTAGAAGATGCAACTAGTCCTTTCCAAAATGGGGACGCCCAATTCTGCAGGAGTGTTGGCTTTCTGAGCCAGTGGAGAAACGGCCTGGAACCCAAATACTTGTCTCTGATGATACGGCTCCAAATGCTATCATGATTCACTGCTCTCCAAAAGGAACTAGCCAGGAGGGCCAAGTTGAAGGAGGCAAGATCCTTTAGTCCCCAGCCCCCTGCCTTCCGAGGCTTGGACAGTGTTTGCCAACAGCAAAGGTGAAAACGATGATGGCCGACTTCGTCGTTCCACAAAAATTTGAAGGACAACCGTCTAAGAAGATTAAGAACCCTAGGAGGTAAACGCTCCAGTGTCATCCAGTAGACTGCGAGGCTTTCCAACACCGATTTTACTAAGATGTAGCGGCCTCCCAATGATAACCATTTGTTGCACCAGAATCCGATTCTTTTTTCAAAAAGGGATACAAGCCAGTTCCAGTCTCTAGGAGTGGAAGCTCCCAATCTCAGGTGGAATCCAAGGTAGGTGAACCCATCAATCAGATCAATAAAGGTGAAGGGGATGGAAGCCTGAAGGGGGAGAATCTCTGCAATGGAAAGACCCCAGTAGTGGATAGAGGACTTGGAAGGATTGATAGTGAGACCCGAGACTGAGTTGAAGAGTTTAAGCACTTCTAGGATGTAAAGCCATTCAGCTGGATTAGCTTTGGAGAGAATGAGAACGTCGTCAACAAAGATAAGGTGAATGATTTTAACAAAATTAGAGACTTTTAAGCCAGAAAACTGATGGTCGTTGTAGCTTTTGGTGAGAAGAAGGCTGACGCTTTCCATTATCAGAATAAAAAGGTAGGGGGAGAGTGGGCACCCCTGTCTGAGTCCCCTGCCGCTCTTGAAGAAACTGGTTGGTTCACCGTTGATTAAAACCGCGAAGTTGGCGCTGGTGACACAAGAAAGGATCCATTGAATGAATTTGTTTCCAAACCCAATAGCATGTAAAACTAACCTTAAGAACCCCCAATCAATACAGTCAAACGCTCGTTTGAGGTCAAACTTTAAAATCAACGCCTTTAATTTTTTCTGCTTGATACTATGAATGCATTCGTGGGCGGAGTTTGTGCGTGAGAGGGAGACTTGTGGAACATGTCGAATCTTTTTGTAAGTATGAAGATATCGCCCATAGAACGGATTATCAATGGTAAATTTCGAATTATGTGAAGTGTACACCAAGGTTATAAAATTATTGTTCAATTAAAGAGTAGAAAAATAATATTTTTATTATATTAAAAAACAATTTATGATTTCAAAAGTTAAACATTATATTTTATATAAATTTTTCAATTTAACCCAAAACTAATATAAAATTCAACTTAAAAACGAATGCTATATATTACCGTTAGGCAGTATAATAAGTAGGCTAAACTCTCAAAGTTTTGTTTTTTTTACATATTTTCAGATAATTTTTAATCAGATTTTAGGTAAAATCATTGCAAAATATAATTGCAAAAGACTAAAACATAACAAGCTTAAATTCAATAACAAGCTTAAATTCAAGATTAGATTATTAAGTGAAATAGTATTTTGAAAAAACAATTTACATTTAACATAAAAAGAGAAGTATATTAAATATTAAAGGCTTTTGAAATTTTGTATAATATATATATATATATATATATATATATATATAATATTTTAAAATATACCATTTTTAATTGCTTATATCCCAGACGGTATGGTAGAAACATTACTTTATAAGATTATAGCTAAGCCAAAGAGAAAGACATTTAATGATAATAGTTGTTTAAATAAATTTATAAATATTTTATAATTTATAAATTTCTAATTAAATTTTAATTGAAATTTATGTAAATTGAATATTATAATTAAATATTTAAAATGTAAGTATAAATAGTTTAAATTAAAAAAAGTTAACTTTGTGTTATTATTCTTAAGTAGTATGTTTTTATTTTTAATTAGTAGAAATTCTGAGATTTGTTAAATTATTCTTAACATAATATGACTAAATTAATGATATCAATAATGTTATATTTTACCTATACACTATTTTGATATAAATATTTTTCTAAATTTAATTTAAAAACATTGTAAATATTGTTTTTTAAGCTAAAAACATTCTAGATCTTACTATTATAATAGCAAAGGATTTACATCAGAATTTGAAGGGGATCTCCCATGATGAAAACCAAATCTCTTGTTTGGTGATACAAAACATAATAGTATACCACCATGGAAAAGGAATTGAAATATAAGCTTATCATTGTCCATGTTAATGGTAAACAAATTCAAGAAATCAACCAGTTAGAGATTGGGGTTTTTCCTTAGCCACCACCTTTAGGGATCAAATATGTGTCCTTGTCATCCTTCTGAACTGTTTCTAGAGACCGTCAGTCGGTGTTGAACACAATTGAATTGGTTCTCATTCAATTCTTCTCTCGTAAAATTTTGCAACTAATTTACAATAATAATATTTTTTTCTCTATTTTTTATTACATATATAAGAGGATCAATAAGATCGAAGCCTCCAAACTTAGGAAAATCCACACTATGGTAACTAATTTCTTTACATGGTAATTTAGGGAAATAAACTATATTATTATAGAATCTAATTATAAATTTAGGAAAATACAATAATTTCATTTAGGGAACCCACTTTCTTTGATAAATTCAAAGACCCCCTTAGGCCTGCTCAAAATGGTTGATTTTAATGAGAGTATGTTCCTACATCATACTCCCAGGGTACACAAATTTCATGATCTCTTGATCATGAGTCTTTTATTGTTGAATTCCTCATGGATCACAAACTTGATTTTGTTGTTGTCGTCCACTTGGTTTGTTCTCCTATTTCTTCAGTATTGTTTCTGTTTTTCTGTGTTGATATTCTTCTTTATCCCTTTGTGTTCGCACTTGGTAATTTTCATCAAGTATTTACATGTTCATCCAACTCAATGTCTAGTAATGTCCTTTGTTGGTACATACTAATGCTGCAAATTGGATATTTCAAATATTCACATAAAATTTGTATGGCTTCTTCCATCCCTTTGTCTCCACAACTCTTTGTGTCCTCATCTCATTGAGGATACTCCTCATTAAATAAAAATTTATGCAACCAATATTGCATATCTTCAAGATGCATGTTTAGTCTACATGGTTGTGGATATTCAAACATATATTGTGTTCTTTGATCACCTTCATTAATTTCTCATCAAAATGACAATTTATCAATAAGAACTTCATACCTATTTGTAAACATTTCTCCATGATCATACACCAATGATTGTTTTCTTCATCCTTGCTATAATCCTTCATTATTATCCCATCTTTGGAAAGCTCCATACTTGCATCACTACAATCATGCATAACCCACTTCATGACCTTATGTACTTTACCATTTGCAGTATATCTGATCCAATTTATGACTTTCTTCTTGTCTTAATTTTTCTCACATTGTGGTCTCAATTCTGAAATCTTCTAGTTTCCTTTCTCTTTCAGTTTGATATTGTGGTACTGTTGGCAACGGAAGTCACTCCTGGATTTCAGTAGGAGCAGAGCCCGATGCCCATCAGTTTTTTATGTCACGTTAGTTTTTAATGGGTGATCAAATGGGTAGAGACTCGGGAAGATATCACTCAAACTTAGGGACTGGGTCCGGCATGCGAGGAACAAAGGAGGTCTTGATCTGACTCCAGTCAATTGGTTGATTTGAAAAATGAGAAGGTTGAAGACTTGGTGAGGGGAGTGGACAAACTACCTTAGGCAACAGGCCTTTCAGTAATTTGTAGAAGAAAAAATCTGAATGCAAGATCCTCTGGTTCATAGCTTCGAGGAACTAAGAGGGGGGACTTGACTGGATTCTCCAATTCCAAGTCGTTCAGTGCTAAGAAAATCACAGGGACCGATTAGAAACAATGCAACTGTTACAATGATCAAACTCTACATCATCCTATAACAGTTACAACTCGACTCGATTGTCCAATTCCAAGCTGTTCTAATACAGTGTAAACAAAGACGCAAAAGAAAAACCGACATTCATCAGACAAGAAGTCTCAAGAGTCCAGACATAACCAGGAAAATAGTGCTTCATTAAAGTTTACCACTGGGAGCCTTTCTCAACCATCGATGGATTACAAAATACAAATACTAAGTCTATATACTCAGGAAAATTCACCTAACAGAGGCATGTTCAGCCATCCAAGGCGTGGTGTCCCTTCAACCGAATTTGGACGGATAATCCCTGTCAGATGCCACCTTAACTGCGCATGGCTCCTGCAAGGGGAGTAGCTGAGCCATTAAGTGTCGAGCTAGCGTGTGCAGACTTCCTCCGGCTAGTTGAGAACTCGACATGGATTTTCTGGAAAAATGGGTACACAGGACCCTCTCGAGCAGACCGCTCGCCAGGCCCTCCATACTTTGCACTTAATGACTTAGGAGAGGTTTCAACCACCCCTCCTTGCCTTCATTTACTCCAAGTGGAAAACAGGAGCGAAATCATATCCGATGGCACCTAGAAATCGCAAGGACCCTTTCGGCGACTAGACTCGACGCTTTCAACCCCTTTTGCTTAGCTCTTTTATTTCCCAAGTGACCATGGACCGTGACCCTGCTTTTACTCCCATAGGGGCTTTCGGCGTTTGCGAATAGGAAGGAGTTGATCCTTGCTTATCATAGTTGTGATGGGCGAAATGTCGGAATGGCTCAATTGAGAGCCATGCATCCTTCAAATCCGACTATCGTAAACTCACCCGACGTTGCTGTGGGCCCCAAGTCCTGGATGCTCTCGCTACTTCGTGTATCGGGATATGAGGGAGCTGCTTCTTGCTCTTTGAAATCGCGATGGGAGAAAAGGCGGGAAGCCTAATCGCGCGCCAGGTGTCTCCCATGAGCGGACGATCGAGATTGCTTCGTGATACTGTGGACCTGGCTTTGAGCGCCTTCGGTGCTTTCAGGGTTCGTGGATAGGAAGGAGAAAGTCTTCTCTCTTCAGAATCGCGATGGGAGAAATGTCGGGAAGGCCTAATGGTCACCACGTGTCCCCCCGTTGATCTGATGGTTCTGAATTGATTCAGAAATACTGTGGGCCCGAGTCCGAGATGTCTTCGATGCTTCGCACTTCGGGGATGTGAGAGAGTTGTTCCTTATGCTTCGAAGTCGCGACAGGAAAAAAGGCGGAGAACCTAATCGCGCGCCACACATTCCTCCAGGATGAACGACTAAGATCACTCTCGGCACTTTGGGGCCCGTCTTGTCAAATGATAAACATTAGCGCCCATCCTTTAGGCCTGCTCCTCTGTGACCGGGCGCCAAAACCATGGACCTAATTCTGGGCGCTTTCGTCATTTCGGGATTCGAGGTTTCGAGAAGTGGAATGATGAGGAGCGCTTATCCCTCGAACTCTCGAATGATGACATGACACAGATGTGCGTCGCGCGTCCTTCAGATAAATGACCCAGATAGTATTCGTTATTATACAGGGGGCTGCCCCCATTTACAGGCTCACTTGATGTGTCCTGGTGCTAAGACCGTGGGCTCGACTCCAAAGGTGCTTTCGGCGTTTCGCCGATTGGTGATATCAGTTGTAAAGAATGGGAGGCTCATTGTATCCCGAAAGACAAATCCCCGATACGCCGACTGGCCGCCACCTGTCCCAATTGGATCGGACGACCCATATTTTCCCTGAACTATGGGCGCTACCCTTCGTGCTAAATCTTGGGCAACTTGATAGCTCTGAAAAACCGATGACCGTCGATTTTCTTTGTTGGTGTATCTCAGCTACTGACAACCAACATTTCACCCGTTTGCTTGACTCGTAACTGGAAAAGGGATTCTCCCGTGCTGCGCTCGGGCGCCTCTCGTGCACCCTGTAGACCTGGATGCTCTTAGGTCCAAAACAAGAAATTTCGCTAACATTAGGCTCCATGGGGGATAGAGTCGTCCCTATGATGCTCTAAGAACTCATTCTGCAGCTTCAGTGCCTTGTTGTTGGGCTATGGAGTCAAGCTCAAAACATCCCGCTGCTGAAAATACAAGCCGAAAAATAAAAGCAACAAAATAAAGATACGTGCTCAAAGGAGCTTATTTATATACGACCCTAAACTAATAAAACACTTTACATGGGGCTAGGTGAAAGAAAACTTCCACCATAGCCATTCAAGCAACTTCCTGGATAGAAGCTCCTTCCTTCTGTCAATGATCACCAGTAGATAGTGTAACCGTGAGAGCAGAACGACTACACTCTTCAACTTCTCCTCACAGGGTGAAGTTGATATGGAATAGGGAGGATCCAAGGCATAAAGGACATGCCACTCCATGTATTCGCCGACAGGGTCATAGAATGAGTGGTGAATCTCGAAAAATTGGTGACAGGTAGCCTCCTCTGCTACAAAGTTGCTCACATGTGGTTGAATATCTTTGATAAGCACAGGTGAGTGGACAACTGACGTAGGCTCACTGATCTCAGGTGGTAGTTTCTCGCTGACTGGCTCTGGAATGAAATATGTGCTCATTTGTTCCTCTGGTTCCTTTTCCTCTTCTTGGCTCTCCCCCGGGTCAGATTCGTATTCATCATAAATAGGGACCGTGGGGTGGTTCTGTTTGTTGACTGGCTCTTCAGTATCTTTATAGTGATCAAATGTAGGATAATCTTGCTTCTCATCATCACTATAATATACATCAAAAAGGGGTTGTCCTTCATTGATATGACCCTCCTCCAGAACAACGATCCCGTCAAAATTTTCCGTTTCAGGGCATGGATGATTTTAGGGGTTAAATTTCGCTCTTGGGCTAATTTTCCATGGTTTTTCCAAAAATGAGATTCGTTATTTTAAAAATGATTCACCCAAATTCTATAGGATAAAATTATTTTACTTTAAAAATTGTCAAAATTTTATAAAAACTACATAAAATCCTTAGAAATTTGAATATTTTTACAAAAATATCGCCAAACATTTATAGTTAGCATATGAAGGATTAGTAAGATTCACCAAGGTTTCTACATTTTAAAATAAATTTCCATCCTTAAAATCATCCCTGTTTCAGGGATAGTGGGACCTGCTGCTTCTGGCTGTTCATACATAATTTTTTTCTCTTTAATCCCAGGTAAAAGTATATCGTGAGAAACCCCTTGAAGGAAAAGAGAAAAATCCTCCTCCACAACCATCTCTTCTTTAAAAATGGGGAGGTATTCATTGTCAAAAGAAGGGAAGCTAGGAACATCTACGTCAACCCGATACCCAGGTGACCCATCTACTATAGACCACATTTGTTCCATAAACTCGCAATTTCTACAAGAGGAATGTTGATCGTTATGAACATCTAAAAGAACAGGTGCATCTAAAATAATGTCATATGCTTCCGTTCTAGGGATAACAAAATTAATATCATTCAACACCTCTATTTTTTCATGGCAAATGATTTCCTCCACAGTAAAGGATTTATCATGGACATGGTCTTCAGGGCCAGCAGAGGCTTCATGAAGCAAAGAAAACTCCTCACAACAGTTTTCAAACAAACAATCAGCTGGATAGTAGTCTTTACAAAATGAATTGAAAGTTGTATGAAAACCTGTTAAAGAGCGGATACTCACAGCGGGAAGAGATCGACACCACTCAAGAGCAACTCCCTTCAATGAATACCTTAAGAGCTTAATCCGGACATCCTCATGCGTGATATTGTGTCGGTGAATAGCTTCATGGAAGTCCAGTAAATGCTCAGCTGGTTCCTCCCAACTTGTTGCATGAAATTCGGGGAGGAAATCTTCCCATATGTCTCTATCAAGAAGTGCATTAGGAAAACCAACTACTTGAGAAAAGTCATAGAAAACAAACCTTTGAGCCAGAATTTTCTCCATATCAAACCAATGGAGTCGCCAATCGATCCTCAAATCATGGAGTCGCCAGGTGAAATATGCGCAGCTTCAAATGTGCCTAGTCCTTGTTCACCATCAAAGTCCAGATCTTAACGTTGTCGTTACGCCAGGAAGCTTCTCATGCTGAGAAAGAAGTTGTTGAAACCTTTTCGAGAAAGCTCCTATGGGTTATCTTTCAGGTGTGCCAACAGTAGCCACAACTGAAACAGTGAAGTGGAAACAATGGAGTCGCCACAGTGGAGTCGCCAGGTGCACAGTAGCAATCTTGATAATTCTGATATCTAATGCACCTTCAGAATCAGTTAATCGTTGTCGTTCAATCCCGGGGAAAATTTTCAACTTCGTCCCCGACAACGGCGCCAGAAATGTTGGTGACATAAGTCACTCCTAGATTGCAGTAGGAGCAGAGCCCGACGTCCATCATTTTTTTATGTCACGGTAATTTTTAATGGGTGATCAAATGGGTAGAGACTCGGGAAGATATCACTCAAACTCAGGGACTGGGTCCGACATGCGAGGAACAAAGGAGGTCTTGATCTAACTTCAGTCAGTGGGTTGATTTGAAAAATGAGCAGGTTGAAGACTTGGTGAGGGGAGTGGACAAACTACCTCAGGAAACATGCCTTTCTATAATTTGTAGAAGAAAAACTCTGAATGCGAGATCCTCTGGTTCAGAGCTTCGAGGAACTGAGAGGGGGGACTTGACTAGATTCTCCAATTCCAAGTCGTTCAGTGCTAAGAAAATCACAGGGACCAATTAGAAACAATGCAACTGTTACAGTGATCAAACTCTACATCATCCTATAATAGTTACAACTCGACTGGATTCTCCAATTCCGAGCCGTTCCAATACAGTGTAAACAAAGACGCGAAAGAAAAACTGACATTCATCAGATAAGAAGTCTCAAGAGTCCAGACATAACCAGGAAAACAGTGCTTCATTAAAGTTTACCACCGGGAGCCTTGCTCAACCATCGATAGATTACAAAATACAAAGACTGAGTTTATATACTCAGGAAAATTCACCTAACATAGGCATGTTCAGCCATCCAAGGCGTGGTGTCCCTTCAACCGAATTCGGACGGATAATCCCTATCATACGCCACCTTAACTGCACATGGCTCCTGCAAGGGGATTAGCTGAGCCATTAAGTGCCGAGCTAGCGTGTGCAGACTTCCTCCGGCTAGTTGACAACTCGGCATGGCTTTTCTGGAAAAATGGGTACACAGGACCCTCTCGAGTAGACCGCTCGCCAGGCCCTCCATACTTTGCACTTAATGACTGAGGAGAGGTTTCAAACACCCCTCCTTGCCTTCATTTACTCCAAGTGGAAACCAGGATCGAAATCATATCCGATGGCACCTGGAAATCACGAGGATCCTTTCAGGAACTGGACTCGACGCTTTCGGCCCCTTTTTGCTTAGCTCTTTTATTTCCCAAGTGACCATGGACTGTTACCCTGCTTTTACTCCCATAGGGGCTTTCGACATTCACGAATAGGAAGGAGCTGATCCTTGCTTATCATAGTTGCGATGGGCGAAACGTCGGGATGGCTCAATTGAGCGCTACACGTCCTTAAAATCCGACGGTCCTAAACTCACCCGACGCTGCTGTGGGCCCCAATTCCTGGATGCTCTCGCTACTTCGCGTATCAGGATATGAGGGAGCTGCTTCTTGTGCTTCGAAATCATGATGGGCGAAAAGGCGGGAAGCCTAATTGAGCGCCAGGTGTCTCTCGCAGGCAGACGGTCGAGATTGCTTCGTGATAGTGTGGGCCTGGCTTTGAGCGCCTTCGTCACTTTCGAGGTTCGTGGATAGGAAGGAGCAAGTCTTCTCTCTTCAGAATCGCGATGGGCGAAATGTCGGGAAGGCCTAGCGGTCACCACGCGTCCCCCCGCTAATCTGATGGTTCTGAATTGATTCGGAAATACTGTGGGCCTGGGTCGGAGACGTCTTCTATGCTTCGCGCTTCGGGGATGTGAGAGAGATGTTCCTTATGTTTCGAAGTCACGACAGGCAAAAAGGCGGTGAACCTAATCGTGCACCACGCGTTCCGCCAGGATGAACGACTAAGGTCACTCTTGGCGCTTTAGGGCCCATCTTGTCAAATGATAAACATTGGCTCCCCTCCTTTAGGCCTGCTCCTCTGTGATCGGGCGCCAAAACCATGGACCTAATTCTGGGCGCTTTCGTCGTTTCGGGATTCGAGGTTTCAAGAAGTGGAATGATGAGGAGCGCTTACCCCTCGAACTCCCGAATGCCGACGCGACACGGATGTGCGCTGCGCATCCTTCAAATGAACGGCCCAGATAGTATTCGTTATTATACAGGGGGCTGCCCCCATTTACAGGCTCGCTTGATGTGACCTGGTGCTAAGACCGTGGGCTCGGCTCCAAAGGTGCTTTTGACATTTCGTCGATCGGCGATTTCAGCTGTAAAGAATGGGAGGCTCCTTGTCTCCCGAAACACCAATCCCCGATACGCCGACTGGCCACCACCTGTCCCAATTGGATCGGACGACCCAGATTTTCCATGAACTATGGGCGCTACCCTTCGTGCTAAATCCTTGGCAACTTGACATCTCCGAAAACCCGATGACCGTAGATTTTCTTTGTTGATGAATCTCAGCTGCTGACAACCAACAGCTCGCCCGCTTGCTTGACTCGTAACTGGAAAAGGGATTCTCCCGTGCTGCGCTCGGGCGCCTCTCGTGCAGCCTGCAGACTTGGATGCTCTTAGGCCCAAAACAAGAAATGTCGCTAACAGGTACTTTACACTAAGTTATTCTCTTAAATCAACAATTTTTGTGTCAAATTCCTCACTACTCATCCTATTTTTTCCAATTGTTCTACCACTTCTTCTCATCTTGATGTGGCTTCCTTTTGAACCCCTCTTTTGACTTTCTCTCTCAACTATAACTATAACTATAACTATAAACTAAAAACTAAAAACACATTCACTTAGAACATAAATATTACACATAGCTTAAATGCATAAATACAAAATTTCTATTAAACCCTTTGTACTAAGAATAAAAAATACCTCATATTCCTCTAATGCCCAGATTCTCTACTTTTTATTACATATATATATATGAGTATCAATAAGATCAAATCCTCCGAAGTTAAGGAAATCCACATTATCTTAATTAATTACTTTAGGGAAACAAACCTTATCTTTCTAAAAAAATAATTATAAACTTAAAAAAATACAATAATTTCATTAAACGAAACTACTCCCTTAAATATATTCTAAGACGGGAAGCCTACTCAAAATGAGGAACCTACTCTCTTGATAAATTCTAAACCCCTTTAGACCTGATCAAAATGGTTGATTTTAATGGGAGTATGTTTCTGCATGTCACAGTCGAGCGTATGCAGTTGCAATTGCGTCATTCAAAGAAAACAAAATTAAAGACTGGAAGGCAGTGGAAGAGCCCCTTTGAGACAGAGCTTTTCAGTAACCTCGGGAAAGGCAGAGAGCCTGAGTTGCCAGAAAGCCTCTCTATTCCAATTCCTTTCACCCTTCTTAACAGCTGCATCCTTGGCGTCTTTTAGGGTTTCAGCAGAGTTATCATAAGCAGAATCTATCATACCCGCTTTCAAGGCCATCTGAGCAGTGTATTTTTGGCCGCCCAGCAAAAGTTGGGCCAAATTATGCGCATCAACTTTGCTCCTGATGATTGACATGGCGTAGGGAGGCATGTACAGACCCAGGTCCACCTCTTTCAGGTAGAGAAACCCTCGGTCCATCCTCATGAGTCTGTAATCATGGGCTAACGCGAATATCACTCCACCTCCAACGGCGTGCCTGCAGACGGCGGCAATTGACGACAACTTCAACTCCATGACGGCTCTGAGAAGCTGAATGGATTTGAGGTCGAAGATCCGAGATCGATCTTCCCTGCTCCTTGTACTGCTGCTTTCTTCAGAAACCCATTTGAAATCAAAGCCATTGGAGAGATATTTTCCATCGTTTGTGGTGATAAGAGCGGAGGCGTGGTGGGCGTTTTGGTTGACGTGCGCCAAAGCGGAGAGAATGGAGTCGATGAACGAAGGATTGAAGAGATGCTCTCCCTCGCCTGAAAGAGTGAGAATGAAAACGCCATCACGTTTTTCTAGACTGAACATCTTTCAGTTACGATGCTCTCAGTAACTAGATCAAGAGTTTGAGATCAACAGTGTTTCCACCTCTGAAAAGCTCTATGAGATTGGAAATGTGCGGTTCTCTCAAAACTAGAACCAGATTTATGAAGCAGATTTATGAAGAGATGTAGTAGGCATGTTCTCAGCCAAAATTAAATGTCGACAAATGTGGATAGATATAGAAATCTCTACACAATCACTACAGTTCAGTTTGAGTGGGTCTAATGTTTACGAATATATGTTTTTTCATAAAAGGTTATATGTTTAAATCGAGAGGAGATAAGATATTGTCACATGTTTAAATTCACAAGAATAAGATATATATACCTTGAAAAAAATCTCATATATTAATTTGGTGAACTTAAAAAAATGTTATTTTTATTAATAAAAAATATAATTGAAAATAATATATCAATTATTTTTAATTTTAATTATACACAATCACATAATAAAAAGATATATATTATGCACACTAATAATATGTTGTATATTCAAATTCACAAGTTCCACAATATGTAAGTTCACGAGAACCCATTTCAACAAACAATAGAAAAGACCTTCTTCCCAATGTTGTCATGCAAGCTGCGTGGCTTCAAAGGAGCTCCAACCCCTATCAATTCAGTCTACCAACATTCCAAGAAAGCAAATCATTATTGTTGTATCAAACCCACGAAAATAATATTGTGTCAAATCCATGAATTCATTTATCTAAGAATTCATTACGTTCATAGTGTGGAATTCATTAGGCTCGCCACCACTTTATTGAAAGGATAGAATTCATTAAGATGGCCACATTATCAGTAGGTATATGGTAGATATGGAAAAAGTGGTGGAAATGTAAATCAAATAGTGTAAAAAAGAAAAAAGTTAATAGTGAAGTAAATTTTTAATTTCAAGTAAGTTTGGTAAAAGTAAATAGGTTAACGGTTGCATTTAAAAATGTTAGAAAGTTATGAACATGAGATTTCATTCATTGATTTGGAATGACAACAAAGAATATGCCACCATAAGATTGAAATTTATGGTTAAAAGATCATTAAATGTGCCCATTTTCAATAGGTGTACCCCTTTCAGCTTAATAATAAGAGCAACAAAGTTGCTTATAGTGCCTCCTTAGTGGAATATGTATATATTTACATATGCAAAAAAGTATATGTCTACATATGGATTTGGATCCTATTATTTTCAATTGGTTGCAACTAAAATAGACCAAGTTAGAATATGGATATGAGTGCATTTAATAATCAGTTTCTTGTGTAAATGTATATAAATTCATGTAAGCCCGTAGAGGTAGATATGACAGAGTGAGAGGATACGAGAAAACTTGCAAGTTTGTTGTAATCTCCATGATCTAAATAATAAGATAACCGATACCTATGCTTGGTGGATGTAGCCCAACGGTTGGGTGAACCACGTGAAATCCTTGTGTTTCTGATCTGTATGATTGTTAATTATCATATGTGAATTGTGTTTTCCGCATTTGCGATTCTAAGAATTGGTATCAGAACTATGTTGGAGATCTGTGAGAACTATATCCGCGGTGCAAGATCATGAATTATGTAGAAAGTCATCAGCACTCCCTAGGCAGTCTTAGAGGCGCGCCGACACACTCACACTTATGAAATTGAAATTTTTGTGAAGGTCGCGCACCGAGTTAATGCATCATAGAGAGTTATAGCGCTAGCGCTCCCCCAAACACACTCTAGGAGCTCTTCTAGTTCACACTATCTCTCCCCCATCCATAGTGAAGGAGTGCTAATGCTCCCTTTCAATAATCTAGGGAGCGTCGATCAAGAAAGAAAAATTTTGTTTTGGTGAGGTATAAACTTTATTATTAGTGAGGTTTATTAAGTGGTTGACTTTTATGATTATGCATACGGAGGATCAACATTATGAATAAAGTTGGTGGAGGATGCTAATTAAAATATTATTTGTGGACCCCTTTTTTTGTTTAGTAAAAGGTTTAAAGATATATTTGTGGTTTATCTTAAATCTTTTTTAATTAAATCTTTTGGGTTAATACTTTTATTCCTCCACATTTAAAAGGGTTTTATAAGCACTGGGTATTAAGAGATTTTGTGCTAATGGCTAAGATGGAGAGTTCAAAGTTTGAAGTTGAAACGTTCAGTGGTAAAAACAACTTTGAGCTCTGGAAGCTCAAGATGTGGGATTTATTGGTGCAACAAGGGT
The DNA here is from genome assembly GCA_009831015.1 of Picea engelmannii. Classification (NCBI taxonomy): domain Eukaryota; kingdom Viridiplantae; phylum Streptophyta; class Pinopsida; order Pinales; family Pinaceae; genus Picea; species Picea engelmannii. The sequence goes on from ML788484.1 coordinate 273,272, forward strand.
TGCAAAAAACATTGGCAGGAAAGAGAAAGAAACCAACGGCTATGAGGTATGAGGAATGGGAAGCTCTGGATGCAAAAGATCTTAGTACCATTTGTTTATGTCTAGTGGATGATGTGTTATTTAATATCGTAGGGGAGAATACAACATTAGGCTTATGGAGCAGGTTGGAAAGTTTTTATATGACGAATTCATTGATGAGCATGATCTACTTGAAGAGACAGTTGTACAGTTTGCAGATGAAAGAAGGTACAAAAATTGTTGACCATTTAAATACCTTTAATACCCTTATAGTCCAACTGACTAGTATGGAAGTCAAATTCTAAGATGAAGATAAGGCTATTACACTATTGTGTTCGTTGCTTGAGTCTTCGGATAATCTAGTCACCTCTATTAGCTTTAGCTCAATAGATGTTTTAGATTATGACTCTGTTGTGGGAGCTTTATTGGCTGAGGAGATGAGGAGAAAATCTAGTCAAGAAACCTCAACTTCAGAGGCAATGCTAGTTAGAGGTCAAACTAAAGAGTAGACTGAGAAACGTTTTTCTGAATGTAAGTCAAGACACATAAAGGGTAAAGAAAAATGTTGGTACTATGGAAAAACATGACATCTCAAGAAAGATTGTTGGAAGAGAAAGGAATCTGAGGAAAACTCTACGAAGGAAGCAAATTTGGCCGTAACAAACTCAAGTATGATTGATAAAGTTTTATTCGTTTATAGTAATTTACAATATCAAGAAGAATGACAGTTACATTCAGGTGCCTCCCACCACATGTGCTCACATAGAAATTGGTTCATTTCTTACCAATCTGTTGATGAGGGCGCAATGTTTATGGGAAATGGTATTCCCTGTAAAACTGTTGTGGTTGGCAGTATTAGAATCAGGATGTTCGATAGTATTGTTAGGGAATTAACGGATGTTAGATATGTACCCGAGCTTAAATCAAAATTGATTTCATTGGGAGAGTTGGATTATTGTGGATATAAGTATACAAGTCAAGGTGGAGCACTCACATTGTCGAAAGGTAGTTTAGTAGTGATGAAGGCAGCAAAGGTTGATAACCTTTATAAGCTAGAAGGGAGTACTGAAATGGCATCTGAAGTGACAGATGTATCTTCTTGTTTATGGCAGAAAAATCAAGGTCATAAGAGAAAGAAAGAATTACAGGTACTGGTAAGCAATAAATCATTTCTAGACTTAAAATATTTGTTTCTGAATTCCTGCTTGTTTTATATCTCTGCAAGTTATGATGGCGGTATAAAGGGATGTTGTGTGTGGGATCTTACTTCTCACAAGGTCATCATTGACAAAGATATAGGTTGTATGGAACAACCAAAAGGGTTGATTCAATATCGCAACGGTAAATTTGCTTGCATGCTAGATAATTCATTGTATGGCCTATTGGTACCCAGGAAAATATACAAGAGGTTTGAATCATTCATAGTAAGTCTGAATTTTTCAAAGGGTAGGAATGACTATATAGTTTATAGTACATTCAAAATCTTGATGTTATTTTTTGATGATATGCTTGATGCAAGACGAAGCATGGATAAAATCAGTAAGAAAATGACTGAGGTGGACATGACAATTCAAATTAGGGATCAAGAAGCAGAAAAAAAAAATTATGGGTATAGAAGTACATAGAGATGGTAATGGTAAGCTGTGGTTGGAGTTTAGTATGAACATTGTAAAACCAGTTTTTATCCCTCTTGCTTTCTATTATAAGTTTTCTTCAAGCATAGGTCCTGCCTATAAAGAAGAAAAAGGTTATGTCTCGTGTAAGTTCAGTAGGAGGTCTCTTGTATGTGATGAAATGGTTAAGACCATATGTTTCACATGCTAATGATGTTGTTAGATACGTGACAGATTCAGGGGCTTCAGTGAAATGGGTGCTTCAGCGTTTGAGAAGCACAAATGTCACCTATAATGGTTACACCGTGATAGTTTGTGATAGTTGTAATATATATTTTACAGGTGTTTTGGATAGAAGGAGATATATCACTAAATATGTCTCACAACACAGTTGTAGAAGACATGTTGGAGGTGGAGTGACCCCTCAGGAAATCCAAACTCGTGCAAGTCACACAGGTGAGATCTTGAAACTAGTTTTATTAGAGAAGATGCAGTGGTGCTTGGCTTCTCTTGTCTTGCATAAAAGGTGATGAACAAAAGTAAGGAGCAAGGTATCAGGTTAATTGTTGTCAAGGTGGAGATTGTTGGGATTTCGTGACAACGAATTCCTACAAGGATGGATTTCGATCCTATTATTCTACGTTGGTTGCGACTAAAATAGACCAAGTTATAATATGGATCGGAGTGCATTTAATAATTAGTTTCTTGTGTAAATGTATATAAATTCATTTAAGCTTGTAGAGGCAGATACAACAGAGTGAGGATATGAGAGAACTTGTAAGTTTGTTGTAATATTCATGATCTGAATAATAAGACAACCGATACCTATGCTTGGTGGACGTAGCGCAACGTTTGGGTGAACCATGTGAAATCCATGTGTTTCTTATTTGTGTGATTGTTAATTATCATATGTGAATTGTGTTTTCTGCATTTGCAATTCTAACAATTGCTATCAGAGTTTTGTTGGAGCTCTGTGAGAACAAGATCCATGGTACAAGATCACAAATTCTGTTGAAAGTCATCAGCATTCCCTAGGCAGTGTTAGAGGCCCGTCGATGCACTCACACTTATGAAATTGAAATTTTTGTGAAGGTCGCACACCTAGTTAATTCATCACATAGCGCGATAGCATTAGCTCTCCCCCAACCACACTCTAGGAGCACTACTAGTTCAAACTAGCACTCCCCGATCCATAGTGAAGGAGCGCTAGTGCTCCCTTTCAATAATCCAAGGAGTGCTGATCAAGAGAGAAAACTTCCATTTTTGTGAGGTATAAACTTTAATATTCATGAGGCTTATTAAGTGGTTGACTTTTATGATTATTCATATTTAGGATCAACGTTATGAATAAATTGGGTGGGGGATGCTAATTAAAATATTATTTGTGGACCCCTTTTTTTGTTTAGTAAAAGGTTTAAAGATATATTTGTGATTTATCTTAAATATTTTGGGTTAATACTATTATTCCTCCACATTTAAAAGAGTTTTATAAGCAATGGGTATTAGGAGATTTTGTGCTAATGGCTAAGATGCAGAGTTCATAGTTTGAAGTTGAAAATTTCAACGATAAAAGAAACTTTGAGCTCTAGAAGTTCAAGATGTGGGATTTACTAGTGCAACAAGGGTTGCAAAAAGCATTGGAAGGAAAGACAAAGAAACCAACGACCATGATGAATGAGGAATGGGAAGATCTGGATGAAAAATATCTTAGTACCATTTTCTTGTGTCTGGAGGATGATGTTCTGTTTAATATCGTAGGAGAGGATACAACATCAGGCTTATGGAGCAAGTTGGAAAGTCTATATATGACGAAGTTCTTTATGAGCAGGATCTACTTAAAGAGACAGTTGTACAGTTTGTGGATGAAAGAAGGTACAAAAATTGTTGACGATTTAAATACCTTTAATACCCTTATAGTTCAACTAACTAGTATGAAAATCAAATTTGATGATGAAAATAAGGCTATTACACTATTGTGTTCGTTGCCTGAGTCTTGGGATAATCTAGTCACATCTATTAGCTTTAGCTCAATAGATGTTTTAGATTATGACTCTGTTGTGAGAGCTTTGTTGGTTGAGGATATGAGGAAAAAATCTAGTCAAGAAACCTCAACTTCATAGGTGATGTTGGTAAGAGTTCGAACTAAAGAGAAGAACGAGAGAAGTTTTTCTTGATCTAAGTCAAGACACATAAAGGGTAAATAAAAATGTTGGTACTATGGAAAAACATGACATCTCAAGAAAGATTTCTCAAAGAGAAATGAATCTAAGGAAAACTCTACGAAGGAAGAAAATTTGGTTGTAACAAATTCATGTATGACTAATCAAGTTTTATCTGTTTCTAATAATTTACCATATCAAGAAGAATGACAGTTAGATTCAGGTGCCTCCCACCACATGTGCTCACATAGAAATTGGTTCATTTCTTACCAATCTATTGATGAGGGTGTAGTGTTTATGGGAAATGGTATTCCCTGTAAAACTATTGGGGTTGGCAGTGTTAGAATCAGGATGTTCGATGGTATTGTTAGGGAATTAACATATGTTAGATATGTACCTGAGCTTAAATCAAAATTGATTTCATTGGAAGTGTTGGATTCTTGTGGATATAAGTATACAGGTCAAGGTGGAGCACTCACATTGTCGAAAGGTAGTTTAGTAGTGATGAAGGCGACAAAAGTTGATAGCCTTTATAAGCTGGAAGGGAGTATTGAAATGGCATCTGAAGTGACAGATGTATCTTCTTGTTTATGGAAGAAGCATCAAKATCAGAAGAGAAAGAAAGAATTATAGGTACTGGTAAGCGGTAAATCATTTCCAGACATAAAATCTTTGTTTCTGAATTCCTGCTTGTTTTATATCTCTGCAAGTTATGATGGTGGTATAAAGGRATGTTGTGTGTGGGATCCTACTTCTCACAAGCTCATCATTGACAAAGATATAGTATGTATGGAACAACCAAAAGGGTTGATTCAACATCGCAAAGGTAAATTTGTTTGCATGCTAGATAATTCATTGTATGGCCTATTGGTACCGAGGCAAATATACAAGAGGTTTGAATCTTTCATAGTGAGTCATAAATTTTCAAAGGGTAGGAATGACTATACAGTTTATAGTACATTCACACTCTTGATGTTATTTGTTGATGATATGCTTGATACAAGCCAAAGCATGGATAAAATCAGTAAGAAAATGACTCAGGTGGACATGACAATTCAAATGAGGCATCAAGAAGTAGCGAAAAAAATTATGGGCATAGAAGTACACAGAGATGGTAATGGTAAGTTGTGGTTGGAGTTTAGTATGAACATTGTAAAACCAATTTTTATCCCTCTTGCTTTCCATTATAAGTTTTCTTCTAGCATAGGTCCTGTCTATAAAGAAGAAAAGGTTATGTCTCATGTAAGTTCAGTAGGAGGACTGTTATATGTGATGAAATGGTTAAGACTAAATGTTTTACATGCTAATGATGTTGTCAGATATGTGAGAGATTCAGGGGTTGCAGTGAAATAGGTGCTTCAACATTTGAGAAGCACAGATGTCACCTGTAATAGTTACACTGAGATAGTCTGTGATAGTTGTAATGTATATTTTATAGGTCTTTTGGATAGAAGGAGATCTATCACTAAATATGTCTCACAACACAGTTGTGGAAGACATGTTGGAGGTGGAGTGACCCCTCAAGAAAACTAAACTCGTGCAAGTCACACAGGTGAGATCATGAAACCAGTTTTATTAGAGAAGCTACAATGGTGCTTGGCTTCTCTTGGCTTGTAGAAAAGGTGATGAACAAAAGGAAGGAGCAAGGTATCAAATTAATTGTTGTCAATGTGGAGATTGTTGGGATTTGGTGACAACGAATTTCTCCAAGGATAGATTTGGATCCTATTATTCTGCGTTGGTTGCAACTAAAATAGACCAAGTTAGAATATGGATAGGAGTGCATTTAATAATAAGTTTCTTGTGTAAATGTATATAAATTCATGTAAGCCTGTAGAGGCACATACGACAGAGTGAGAGAATATGAGAGAGCTTGCAAGTTTGTTGTAATCTCCATGATCTGAATAATAAGACAATCGATACCTATGCTTGGTGGACATAGCCCAACATTTGGGTGAACCACGTGAAATCCATGTGTTTCTTATCTGTGTGATTGTTAATTATCATATGTGAATTATGTTTTCTGCATTTCCAATTCTAACATGAGAGATAGTATGTCACATTTTAATTTTAAATTTTATTATTAAGTACATATTTATATTTGTTTATTAATTAATGAAATTTGTATTAAATAAATTTTTAAGTTTAATAAATTTTTAATAATGTATTAATAACTATCTTGAATAAATATGTTATAAAATATAATTTTAATTTATGTAAAAAACAATAAAAAAATTCAAAACCATTTAAATATTAATATTAATTGTGGTTGTGAGTTTAATATTAAGTGTGGTGAGAGTTTGAGTTATGATTAAGAACTACATGAGCTTATTTGTAGGTGATGGCAGAAAAGACGTAGGCATTCGAATAATTAATTGGAAGGACGTTTGCACATGTCAAATAATTAATTAATTGCGGTCAAGTAATTATATGTTGTCGAATAATTAATTGCAAGGACGTATGCACGTGTCAAATAATTAATAAATTGCGGTCGAATAATTAATTGCAAAGGCATCCCCGAATGGGGTGATATTGGAGAACAGGTGTCAGGAGGATCAGACAAGCGACGACCACCATGGCACCAACCACGTGAGAGACACATGCCTCCCCCTCCCGCCACCGTCATGATTTTAAAACAACATAGCATGAGCCAGGTGCCATTAATATTAGTGTGCCCTGCTCTGGCTATCTGTCCCTTCGATGGACCAGATCCATGGCACTGAATTTACTCTGCACATGTGGTTTTACCTCCATCAACTATTGCGGTATTATGAATTGCACAAGGTGCAATGGAAATATCATTCTCTCGTGGACGAACCCTCAAGCGGACGAATTTCCTCCCAAATGCTTCTGCGCCACCCATTCTTCTCTCCTGTGCGTTTTATCCCCCACTGTGTTCTCTGGGATTTAACCTAGGTCCCCTCGAAGATTTGGCCTCTGCTTCTCAGTCATTCCCAGCCATTCCTCATAATTCGCCTGCACAGATGCCCCCATCCCAAACCCATAGTGATGGCTATGAAGCCAACCGTGGATCACAAAAACGACCTTACTCTTGTGCCGAATTTGCATCCAAATTGCGAGAAGACCTTGCATTGCTAGAAGGCTTGGTCTTTGATCTATGACGAGACCTGGACGACCTATGGTTTCAATTAGAGATCCTAGACAGGAAGGTGACACAATTCCTGCAAATGCTCTCAGCATTGCAGGGTGTTTGCCACCCTTTTGCTGGAGAAGCAAATGCAACAGAGGTTAAGCCACCAATTCTGGCACTAGCTCCGCATGGGACTATGGAGGAAGACAATACACCAGTCAAGGACGAAGAAATACCACTTGGGGACCCAATGACCAACGCCACCTCCATGGATGCGTGGCCATACTACAAGCCTACCACATGACACAGGTGTCTCTTTGTTGGGTTAGCGGGTTGTCTAAATTTTATTTTTCCACATAGGTCCTCCAGTTATATTTTGTTCATTTCAATTATATCACTGTTAGAAGAAAGGTCAAGCTGGTCACCCACAGGGGGTTGTAATTTTTGGTTTTAAGATTGGTCATGATTCGTAATTTAAGACTTGGTTCAATTGGTTGAACTGGTTTCCCTTCGTGGAAGCTCAGTGTTTACAGTCTGAAACAACGTGATGATACTGTATACAATACAAAAATCCGCTTCATCCCAAACTTCCCCTCATCACAATATAATTCACTTCATCCCTCTTTGTACTTCCTCCATTTAACTCCCACCTCCGCATCTTAAATCTCTCTTTGATGCCCCTATACCTCTTAAGTGTGGGATCGATCCTATTCACCATTT
>ML788484.1:282183-305556 GCA_009831015.1 Picea engelmannii
TACTATGCAGTTAGTTGAACCAAATTACGGAAACATAGAATATGGACATGAGTAATTGTTTGATCTTACTACTCTGCAGTTAGTTGAACCAAATTAGGGAAACATAGAATATGGATACGAGTAATTGATTAGGGAAACATAGAATATGGATATGAGTAATTGTTTGATCAATTTGTATGAAAAAATCTTTTTTTATTAAGCACAAGATTTTTTTTTAATAAAGCATCGCCTTGGTAAACTAATGGGAGGATGTTCCAAAATATTTATGTTATAAAGGATCCACTATAAAGGGTGAATATTTTTTAGTAAAAGGTTTTAAGGTAAATTTATATTAAATATTTTTTTTGGTTTAAACCTTTTTCTTTTGAGGTTTAACTTTGAAATATAAGTTAATTATTTCTCCATATTAAAAAACTTGTTTTATTATAAGTTGTGGTTTAAGAGTTTGTGTTAATGGTAAAAGTGTAGAGTTCAAAGTTTGAGGTGGATAAATTCAATGGTAAGAATAACTTTGAGCTATGGAAGCTCAAGATGCAGAATCTACTTGTGCAAGAATGATTGCAAAAGTCGTTGGTGGGTAAGACAAAGAAACCAGAAAGCATGAAAAATGAAGACTAGGAAGATCTGGATGCAAGAGCCCTTAATGCCATTTGTTTGTGTTTAGAAGATGAATTTTTGTTTAACATCATTGGAGAGGAGACAACATCACACTTATGGAACAAACTGGAAATAATTTACATGACAAAGTCCTTGACAAACATAATCTTTTTGAAGAGGCAATTGTATAGCTTACAAATGAAAGAAGGTACAAAAATTATCAATGATTTAAATGTTTTCAATACTCTGATTTGTCGATTATCTAGTATGGAAGTAAAATACGAAGATGAGGACAAAGCAGTCATGCTATTGTGTTCATCACGTGAATCTTGGGATCATTTAGTCACATCTATGTGGTTTAACACAACATACACTATTGATTATGATATTGTTGTGGGAGCTTTGTTGACTAAGGAGATGAAGAGAAGATCTAGTAAAAAAACATCAACATCAAAAGCCATGTTGGCTAGAGGTCGATCTAAAGAAAGAGGGGAGGATTCAAGAGGTACATCCAGAGCTAAGTCAGTAGGAAGAAATGGTAGAGAAAAATGTTAGTACTGCAACAAAAGAAGACATCTCGAGAAAGATTGTTGGAAAAGAAGAGAATCCGAGGAGAATGCCAAAAAGGAAGCAAATTTGGCTGAGACAGATTCATGTATGATTGATGAAGTTTTATCCATTTCTAGTATATTACAATATCATGAAGAATGGATGTTAGATTCCCGTGCTTCCCACCACATGTGGTCACATAGAAATTGGTTCACTTCTTACCAATCTATTGATAAAGGTGTTGTGAAATGGTATTTCTTGTAAAATTATTAGGGTTAGTAGCGTTAGAATCAGGATGTTCGGTGGTATAGTTAGAAAGTTAAGAGATGTAAGACATGTACCCAAACTTAAGAAAAAAATAATTTCGTTATGAGTTTTGGATTCCAGTGGATATAAGTATACAAGTCAATGTGGAGCATTAAAAGTGTTGAAAGACAGTTTAGTGGTGATGAAGGAATTTTTTTTTGATAATATTTATAAGCTGGAAAGAAGTACTGAAGTGGCATCTAAGGTAACAAATCTATCTTCTTGTTTATGGCATTAGCAACAAGGTCAGAAAGGGTTGCAGGTACTGGTAAATTGTAAGTTACTTCCAGAATTAGAATCTTTGTTTTGGAATTTCTTCTTGTATTATATCTTTTTTGGTTATGGTGATGAAGTTAAGGGGTATATATTGTGGGATCCTACCACAAAATCCTCATTAGCAGAGATATGTACATGGAAAAATTAGAAGTAGTTCATGATCGCAAAGAGGGATTTGTTTGCAAACTCAGGGAATCATTGTATGGCCTAAAGGTACCTAGGCAATGGTACAAGATGTTATATTTTTTCATGGTGAGCCAAAATTTATCAAGAAATAACTCTAACCATCATGTTTATGGTACATTTGTTATCTCGATGATATGCTTGTTGCAAGACAAAGAATGATTGATATCAGCAGTTTAAAGGTTCAGTTGGACATGACATTTCAGATGAAGGATCGAGGAGAAACAAAAAAAATCTTGGGCATAGAAGTATACAGAGATAAGAATAATGGTAAGTTGTGGTTATCACAACAAAAGTCTATGGAGAAGATTCAGATGAGGTTTAGTATGAACATTGTGAAACCGATAAATATTCATTTAGCTTTTCATTGTAAACTTTCTTCAAGTTTATGTCATGGTTATGAGGAAGAAAAGGTTTTGTCTCGTATACCATGTTTTAGTAAATTAGGAAGTATGTATATGAAGAAATGGTAAATATTAAATATTTCACATGCAACAGTTGGTGTTGTCAGTGGACACATGGAAAATCCAAGTAAAGAGCATTGGGAATGGGTGCTTCGATACCTTAGAGGAATGATGAGTATCACCTATAATGGTTGCAATGATTTAGTCTGTGGTTATGTTGATTCATAACTTCTAGAAGACTTAGACAAGAGGAGATATACCTCAGGTTATGCCTTGCATGAATGAAAGGATCTATTAGGAAAGTTTGGATAGGTACATGATAAGTGTTATGTGGTAGTCAAAGTGTTTCACATTTGACTAACAATCCAATGTATCAAAATGGAACAAGTCATAATTTTGTAAGAGAGGTTACTGATGGAGGTGGAGTGGTCCATACTCGAGCAAATTGTGCAGACATGTTCACAAAACGAATGTTGTTAGAGAAGTGGTGGTGGTGTTTGGCTTCTCTTGGCTTGCATTAGAGGCAATGAATAAATTTGGGCATGATATATTAGGTAAATTGTTTTCAAGGTGGAGATTGTGGAAATGTGCCAACTCATTTCCCATGATTGTTGGGATATGGGCGGCTCTTACTACTCTGTAGTTCGCTGAACCAAATTAGATAAAAATAGAATATGGACATGCATAACTATTTGATCAGTTTGTGATCAATTCATGTAACTATTTGATAGATGTTTTATATATATGCATGCCCGCAAAGGAAAAGTAGAGTGTGGGATCAATGTAAGGAAGGTTGTAATCTGGTGTTTGTTTGTTGTAATCATCCCTTGATCAATAAGAATACCAATTATCTTTTCCTCGTGGATGTTTCCCTTTTGAAGGGTTTTTCCACTTAAATACTGCGTTCATTGTGTTATTGTTTCTTTCTTTATTTCTTCCATTAAAATCTTATTCTATTTATGCTTCCGCTACCCAACACTCTCTTGAAATGTTACGAGCCATGATAGTGAATGTGGAAAAAGGATTGAAGAATAGTATTATAAATAAATATTAGCTTGATAATAAAAATGGAAAACATCTTCTACATTTGTTTGAGTTAGAGTTGTATTATATTTTCTTAATTTAGAATTGTTTTTATTACACTTTTTTTTGTTTATTTAAAAGATTTATCAATTTATAGTAGTTGATAGTATGAAAAATTTGAAGTATGGAAATTTAAATGTTTGGTGATATTTTTGTAAAAATATTCAAATTTCTATGGATTTTATATAGTATTTATAAAATTTGGTGGTTTTTAAGATAAAATAATTTTATTTAATACAATTTCAGCAAATTGTTTTTAGAAAAATGGAAATTAGATAATATTTTTTGGAAAAAACATAAAAAAAACCATCAATAAAATTTAATCCCTAAAATATTCCCTAAATAAAATTCTATGATACCATATAAAATGAAACTTAACCCTTAAAATATTCCCTAAATAATATAAGTGTTTTTTTTTGGTAGCTAAATATCCCTGATTTGCGGGATTGGCATGTGGTTGAGATGCCACGACCCAGGAGCATATAAGCTGCCAAAATCACCCGGGGATCGCAACCGACCTGGACTGCACCATCCCTTAACATGGATGGATTTGAGGTTTCCCTTGAGGTTTCGAACTGGTGAATTCACTTACGAAGTTCCTTAACGACACTCTCCCTCACCGACTTCTCTACACCATGAGGACCTAAATAATATAAGTGTTAATATACTATAAATTTCTAAATTTATTTGTGGCTTAGTTAGTTTTAATATGTTATTCAAATATTCATGAAGAAAGAAGATCATCATAATTGTAGAAAAACGTTGCATACATGGAAGTATTAAATTCCATAAACATTTGTTGTAGCCCTACTTTGTTGAGTTATAAATTTGGAAATAAATTTACTTATTTCTAGTAGAAAACTCATTTATCTTTGATTAAAATTAATATAAAATGTTCTCATAGTTGGATATCCTCTTTCTTAATGCTTGGAGGGAATGACACCTCACAAGACCATTCGTCATCAAACATTGTCGACCATTAATTCTCATTTTTTAAAAGTTGTAGGCAACATGCCCTTTGACTTTGGAACCTTGTTTGTGTTATCCTCATCCTACTTCTTCGTTATCCTTGGATGGACACAATCTTACTACTAGTATTCACTACAATGCATGTAGATTTAAACCTTGTACAATATTTTACTACAAACAGATTTTCAATAAAAGAACATAAAATATACAATGACAAATACACACATTACACAAAGATTTTTCCCCTGGAAACCCAAACTAGGAAAACCAACATATTCTCTATTCATTCATAGTGATACATTGTTTACAATACAATATACATATAGGAGACAATGACATCCAAAACCCTAACCCAGTCACCTGGATTAGTCAACAACCCTAATTCGTTAACCATAAATAGAAAACCATTGGAAAAAACCATGTGCCAAAAAACAACCCAACAATGGACACGAAAATCAAGGAGACACCCCCTCAAACCCCCCTGCACACTCGATGCAACGTAGCATACACTATAGCTAGTCATGCAAAGAATATAACACATACCCAACATTCTCCCACTTGTTATTTTATTTGCATATAGGGGGTCACAGGGTTACATAGTCAACAATTGAGGGCAATAATGCCCATGGATCCTCTACACCAAGAGAACTTCTCAATGCTCACAAATTTTGTTAATGAATATGCAACATTCTTCAAAGTGTCCACCTTCATCAACAACACTTTATTTTCTTCAACCATGTCTCTCACAAAGTGATATTGAATATCAATATGCTTTGTCTTTAAATGATAAGCCAGGTTCTTCGCTAGAAACATTGCACTCTCACTGTCACAATCTATCCTTACAGCTTGTTGTATCAACCCAATACATAAACACAATATTTGTAACCATACTGCTTCATTAATTTCATGAGTGGCTTCCATGTATTCACTTTTTGTAGTTGAAAGTGCCACTACAATATATCTTTTGATCATCCAATTGATTGCTCCTCGAAATAGGTTGAAAACATACCCTCTTGTAGATATCCTACGATCCAGATATCCAACCCAGTCTGCATCTAAAAATCCATGTATGTCCAACACTCCATCCAATCCTGCTCTTCCTTGGTAGCACAATCCATAGCTAATAGTTCCACGCAAATACCTGGAAACCCTTTTTACTATTGTCCAATGTTCCTTCCCTGGTTTTGACATATACCTACTCAAAAATCACACTGCATGTGCAATGTCCGGTCTAGTATAGACCATTTCATACATCAAACTGCCAATTGCACTTGCATATGGAACATGAGACATGTCCTCCTCCTCTTCTTGTGTCTTGGGATACTAATCTGCAGATAACTTTACACCAACAAGAATAGGGACCTTGATCGATTTGCATTCCCTCATATTAAACCTCTGCAATATTGTCTCGACATATTTTCTCTGATTTAACCAGAGTTTCCTCTTTTTCCGATCTCTTTTAATTTCCCCGCCCAAAATGAAATTTGAAGCACCGATATCCTTCATGTCAAATTTAGAGGACAAATGAGTTTTTACATTCTGGATAATCTCCTTGTTGTTTCATATCAACAACATGTTATCCACATACAAGACCAAATAAATCAAATGATCATCAATTAATTTAAAATACACATAGTGATCCTCTTTTCTTCTTGTGAAGCCAAGTCCCAGCATATAAGTATCAAATTTTTGATACCACATCCTTGGTGATTGTTTTAAACCATACATGGAAATTTTTATCTTGCATACCAACTCCTTCTTTCCCTTCACAACAGAGCCTTCTGGTTACTTCATAAAGATTTCTTCTTCCAGATCCCCATGTAGGAATGTTGTCTTCACATCCATCTATTCTACTTCAAAATCTAATGCAACAACAATAGAGAACATAAATCTTATAGAAGTTAACTTGGCAATAGGAGAAACAATGTCACCAAAATCAATTTCCTCATCCTGGGAATAAGCCTTTTCTACTAACCGATATTTGTATTTCTCCACTTTGCCTTTCGCGTTCAAATTCTTTTTAAATACCCATTTTCTTCCAATGGAATTTATTCTATTCAAAAACTCCAATAGATCCCAAACCTCATTCTTATCCAAGGCTACGATTTCTTCATCCATGGCCATTTTCCATAGCTTTCCATCCTCTGAATCCATTGCCTCCCTGACAGTTCTAAGATCATTATCAATAATAGACAAAGTAAAATTTGAACGAAAATCATATGGAGTATACCTTTCTAGTAGCCTTCTTTCTCGAACTGATCTCCTCAATATTGGAGTATGAGGATTTTCTTCTTCCGATTGTTTTTCTTTTGTAGAGTCTGATTCATCATCCTTTAAATCAAACTCTATTTTCTCTGGTTCTTCCTTACTTGGTAGGACTCCCTGTTTAAAAACATCCTTCATTTCTCTAAATATCACATCTCGTCTATGCACAACCTTCTTAGTTTATGGGTTCCAAATCTTATAACCTTTGAAACCATCTTTATACCCAATAAAGATACACTTTTCAACCTTCTTATATAGCTTACTCTTGTTTTCCTTTGGAACATGAACATAGGCCTCACAACCAAATACCTTGAGATGTTTGAGAGAAGGTTTCTTACTTAACCATATCTCTTGTGGAGTCTTGTCATCTAGCACTGATGAGGGTGATCTATTGACGAGGTAACATGCAATACCCACTACCTCTTCCCATAATTCTTTCCCTAACCCGACACCACTGAGCATGCACCTTGATTTTTCTATCAACATCATGTTCATCCTTTCTGCAACTCCATTCTGCTAAGGTGTATATGGAGTAATATTTTTCCTTGCTATACTGCACTTCTTATAGAATTATTCAAATTCATTCTCGAAAAACTCTTCACCATTATCCATCCTCAACACCTTAATTATTTTCTTTGTTTGATTCTCAACAAGAGCCTTAAACTCCTTAAACTTGTTAAAGACTTCATATTTCTTCTTGAGGAAATATATCTAAGTATTCCTAGATAGTTCATCTATAAATGAGACATAGTACATAGATTTTCCCAATGATGGAACCGACATAGGTCCAAACACATCACTGTGAACTAGTTGTAAAATTCCTTCTGCTCTCATTGCACCAGAGGGGAATCTTACCCGATTATTCTTCCCATATACATAATGTTCACATAAATAAAAATCTAGAGAGTAGTTACACATACCTTCAACCATACCTTTATCATGTAGTAGTCGAAGACCCTTCTCTCTGATATGCCCCAGTCTTTGATGCCACATCATAACCTTTTCTCCAGATACTGTAAGAGTTCTTTATTATTTAACTTCAATATCATGAACAATGGAACTATTACACCCATCACTAATAGTGCTTCCTTGTAGCTTATATAGAGCTCCAAACAAAACTCCCTTCAACATCACCATTTCTCCTTGAACCATCCTATAGGTATCCTCTTCAAATATTTTTTTAACCAATACATTGTCCATTTTTCTTATATAAATCAAATTTATAGCCAATCCCGGGATGTGCAGAACACAAGGTAGTGTTCTAATCCTTCCATCTATTATCCTCAAATTTAATTTCCCTTGACCTATGATTCTAGTTGTCGAGTCATCACCAAGGAAAACATTACCTCCATCACACCTTTCATATTCATAGAACCACTCCCTGTGGGGTTTCATATGGAATGATGCACTTGATTCAACCAACCAGGCCTCATGATCTACATGTGTGCTTGAAGAATCCAAGTACACATTCCATCCTTCTTCCTTGGAGGTATTTTCTTTTGTAGAAGGAGATTCTTTAGATCCCTTCTTAATCTCAACTTTGGATATACACTTCTTCTTGTAGTTCCCTTCTTTTCCACATCTCCAACATACCTTTACAAAATATACGGGGGACTTAGATCTTCCCTTATACTTAGATCTCCCACTTGAGGACTTAGATCTATTTCTTTCCTGGGAGCATCCTCTTGCAAATAATGCATATGTTCTCTTTCCTTCCATGTTCTTTCGTCCCATCTCCTCTTACAACAAGGATGTGACCACTTCATAAAACTTCAAGGAAGTTGTATTACTACCTATGGCCACAACTAGACTATCCCACGAGTCTGGTAAAGAGCACAATAAAATGATACACTTATCTTCATCTGAAATTTTAATCTCAATAGATACTAACTGACTTACCACAATATTGAAGGAGTTCAAATGCTCCGCCACCGAGTCTCCATCTCTCATCCTCAGGTTATACAACTTCTTTCTCATGAATAGTTTATTTACTGGCGACTTAGACTGATACAACTTCCCCAACTTATCCCATAAATCTTTGGTTTTAGCTTCCTCTGACACATTCAATAATACTGTATCAGAGAGACACACTCAAATTGTGCTCTTCACCTTCCGATACAACTTTTTCCAATCATCTGTTGAAGTTCCTGTAGGTGCAGTACTTGGATCCACCATGATCCATTGATCTCTTTCCACCAATAGACCTTCCATATCGAGATTCCACGAATCAAAATGTTTTCCATTAAACTTATTGATATCCATTTTCGAACTCCTTGTCATTTATTTTCACCTGAAAAATCCATAACATAGATCTCCCACTGTAACAAGGCTTATCATAGTCTCGAGCCAAACCCTTGACCAAAATGGCGTCCCCCTGAACCCAACAAAAATCTGATACCAAATGTAGATTTTAACCTTGTAAAATATTTTACTGCAAACATATTTTCAATAAAAGAACAAAAAATATACAATGACAAATACACACATTACATAGAGATTTTTCCCGTGGAAACCCAAACTGGGAAAACCATCATATTCTATATTCATTCATAGTGATACATTGTTTACAATACAATATACATATAGGAGCTAATGACATCCAAATCCCTGACCCAATGACTTGGATTATTCAACAATCCTAATTCCTTAACTGGAAATAGAAAACCATCGGAAAAACCATGTGCCGAAAATCGAGGCAACACAAAAAATGAGGTAAAAATGTGACACGTTTCCCAAGGCAATTTTTTTTTTCGAGTGCACTGCCCATGAACCCCCGTGAAGGGGGGCTCTCGCCCCCCTCAAACCCCCCTGTGCGCTCAGTGCAATGTAGCATACACTAGAGCTAGTCGTGCAAAGAATATAACACATGCCCAACAATGCAATTTAAATTTTTTAGGGCTCCTTCTTGAGCTATGACATCCCATTCTAAGCAACATATATGTAATGTTGTCGACGGTTTATAGTTTGAGTAGTTGGGTAGACTGTTTGTTCTTCTCTCCACAAGGGTTCAATTACCATAAGTGACATGTTGGCCAATTGTGATAAGGCTAGAAGGATATGTGACCCCTTGAGTGGGACCCCCTCATGGGTGTCTCTGGATGTCTTAGTCCTTACTAAGTTATAAGTTTCCTACTAGGCATTGACTTGCAGACTATTGGCACTAGCCTAGATTTTATAGTGGCATCCAATCGAATTTGAAATTGGGCCTCACCCAAGTAATCTCGATGAGTTTTTAATTCCCATATATCTAAAAAAACATATATGTAATGTTAAAATATCTCTTTTTATCTAACAACACTGTGACCAAATTCTTAAAATCTTGGTCATGAGAACTAAAATTATCGTTAAAAAACTTCTTCTCCATTAGTGTTATGAAAACTATATTGGATGTAAAGGTAGAAATAACCTTGCTCACATTCACAACCACTATCCCCCCAAATTAAAGCCTTGTCCTACATATGTTTGAAGTCTTAAATTCTTTTTTCATTTAATAATTCTAACATGCACATTTTCCTCTATTGTCTCCAATAATCTTCACAACCAATATTATATCTTTGAAATTGTATGCTAGGTATTTCCCAAGCATTATGTTTTCTAGAGAATATCAAATAATGAGTTTTCAGATATAGCTTATCCATATCATAAGAGGAAATGATAATAGAGATAGATCTTAATCACATAACCATAATGGTACCATACTTGTCATCAAGGCCTCTTACTTGATAGAGTCCTAGAGGCAATTTGACATATTTTTTTTATGCATTTTCTAACCAAAATAAAATGGCTACACATAAAGAAGGAAGAGACACCTTTGATCCAGGTGGATATCGGTGGCCAACCACCTATTCCAATTGGCTAAAAACAATCTTCTGGTAACTTACTATTTTTAGTAGTTTTTCGGTTCCTAAACTTTCGGGACCATTTTGAGGGTCTAAATGAAGTTTTTTTAGGATCGAGCACCTCAATGAGGGCCAAAGGCCTGGATTGAGCCCCCAAAGTGAATCTCCTTGACGACACCTTTCCAACAAGCTATCATGAACCCCAAAAAAATATCGTATGCCAAAGTTACGCCCCCGAGAAGTTGATACACCAAACTACCCAAAATGGGGTCCACAAAATTGTTGGCTTTTCATGTTTCAGGGTTAGGGTTTTGGATTTTCTTTATGTTGAAAATTATTTTAAAGCCTCATTTTAAAATCATCTTCTTGTGAATGTGAGTAACTGTGACATCTCTTCTCAGAGATAAGCTGCCACCATTCTAGTGAGTCTTTCGCTCTGTATTTTTACAGTCTTCTACATTTCTCTCATTAATAGAAATTGTGTGTTATTGTATCTTTGTGTTTATGGTTATATCTCTAATAAATATCTGTTATATTATTAGATATCTGATATATCTTTGTACATTTCATTATTATATCTCCGCTCTCATTTTGTGGTGAAAGTAATCCGGATCAACCTTCTAATGTGTGATGATCCTCACATGGTCCTTTGGATGGATCTCAATTCATTATTCAAGGACTATCTCAAAAAATTTAATCACTTTTTTGGCTTTTCTCTTTCCTTGCTTCAGAGGAAATTGTGGATCTCAAACCACAATTTTGTTGAAGATTTTATCATATAGGACAATTTCCTTTTGTGATGATGTTGATAGACTTGAGCAAAATTGCCACCCCTCCAGTTGACAAATTATTTCTGCTAGGCCACACAGAGCTCCATCTTCAACTCATCATTGATTGCATCACACTATGATGGAATCAATGTTTATATCTAAGACATGGACCAAAATCTACCTCTACACTATTACTGGAATCCATAACTAGAAGTGTATAATGGCTTTATTTCTGCTAGGCCACACAGAGATCCATATTCAACTCATCGTTGATTGCATCACTCTATGATGGCTTCAATGCTTATATCTAAGCCATGGCCAAAAATCTACCTTTACACTATTGCTCGAATCCATAACTAGAAGTTTATAATGGATTTTGAGCTTTGATTTACCTTAGTTTTTTCACATTTGAACGTCTATACTTCTACTAGTTGGTAGATAAAATTATATTTATTTGTACTCCAATGATCAACATAATTGTCCTTTTCTGTTTATAGACCATGCTTCAAGGATAAAAAATATAGAATTTTTTTCCATGGTGGGAGAGTTCACAAATTTCCTTAAGCATTTTCCAATAATGGCTTGCATCCACTAAAATAAAATAAACTTCATTGAGGTGGCTATAGGGTGACATGTGATTTACAAATTTTGCAAAACAAATAATGGAACTTAACTATGGAGATTTATATCACTTTGAGTCTTTTTTGTGTGTCTTAAAGATTCATTGTTGTTTGCATGTCTGCGGTTATAAAGCCAATGCCATTTTCTTAGAGTTTAATAGTTTTACATAGATTAATTTATAGGCCACACTTGATAATTTGGTGAAGGGCCTTAATGTCCATAACTTCCTTTAACCATTTAAAGTTGTTCATTCACCGAACATAGTAGACCACCTTGATATGGACAATAATAATAGTGAAGCTCTTACCATATAACCGTGGTGGATGATGCCATAACAAGCATAATATGAACAATCTTCACATTGGTTGTAGTGGAGGGTGATCATGTTGGATTTTCCCACATAATATCATGGAACTATTATAGCTAATTTATTGTGCACAATGGAATGAGATGTCTTGTTTCCCTATATTTAAAAAAACAAACTCACACACTCCTAATTTTACTTGCCATGTAATTGTTAAAAAGAGTTCCAATTTAGAGTAGAGGTTCTTGAAGGATAATAGTTAGAAGATCTCACTAGCTTGAGGGATCCAAATTCAAGTACATAATGATGCCAATCTCTATATGTTATTACATTTATGAGTATTACCTTAAAATTTTAGAATTTCATACATATTACATGTTGTCTTGTTGAAATACTATTTTCTTAGTTGTCAGTATTTTCTTAGTTTTTAGTTATTACTCAAGCTTTGATAGTGAAATATTTTATGATGAAAATGATCTCTAAATTATAAAGAAAGAAAGTTCACACTAATCTTCTTAAACAAGGGAAATAGCTGCAAAGTAGCTAGTTCTTGTCTCATTGAACAATTCGAAGTTTATTGTGAAGCCAAATGTTATGCATGATACAGATTTAGAGGATAGATGACATATATTGAAGACGTAAAACAAATGACGTACATCTAGTGGGGGAGGAATTCAAAATCCATCTATCAATCACTCCACATTCCGTACGTAAAGGTTAGATTTTAAAATTTCAGATTCCTAAATTTTGAAGTCAATTTCAAAGGACTAGATGGACGAAAAATCTTAATTAATTGCATTTCCTAATTTGTTATGTATAACAGATTTGGTTGAGATTATAAGCAGTGTAGGCGTCATATTCCATATTTTGGATAAGTTGTTCCTGTGCCCAAATGTTAACCTGGCCTACTTCAGCTTCACGTTCCATGTCAAACGTTTCACCTCCTCCTCCTCTTCCTAATAATGTAGGAGTTGGTGTTGCTTTGGCTTCTTCATTTAGAATTGTTGAGCAATCTCGTTGATCACCAACTTGATTTCTTCCCATACGAGACAACTGATAACTCTTCTGCCTATTAATGTTAATATACGTTGGTACACCCAAATTGAATTATTCATCACATCTCAAGTTTACATGATTCTTGCAATCAATGTTAAAGCACTGATCAATGTTATGTGACTAGTCTGATTGATGTGCAGTCTTATCATGCAGTTGAATCGCACAATTTTCCACCTTATGAGATCTGGTATAAGCTATTGGATAAACTTTAGTAAATCCACTACAATTGAGTGTGAATGACTAGCGCTCTATTCATTCATTCCAGAAGATGTTGTGGATGACATAATAGTCAATCAAGATCTCATTCTCATTTTCATTAATCACGATCTAGCCAGGGTTTGAAATGTTACCTTTAAATGAGTCAGCCACATCAACAAGAGAAACGATGGTGGTAGTACAACCAAGAGCATTATTAGCAGAGCCAGTTGCTTCATGAGGTGGTAATGTACTCCACTAGTCTATTAACTGATGATATCTCCATGATTTTGCAGTCATATAAGAAAGATCTTGTCCTCACAGACTCGAAGATGTAAATGTCTAAGAGAAGATGTTACTTATGTGAGTAGAATTAATCCAAAACTAAGAATAAGAAATTAGTTGGTTGTTCATAGGGTTTAGATCAATTGGAATATTTTTCTCATTTACTTCTTTATACTTTAAAGCTAGTATGTCTTGAACATAGGAGTGTTGATTTTCTCCAGTGGCGATTACATTAAAGGTGTTATTAATTCACTGCACGTACTCTTCAAGCATGTCATCCATCTACTTGGCGGAGTGAAATGACATATAAGAATCATGAAAATGTGTGGACACTAAACAAGTATTGCTTATATGGTGGGATGTATATTATATTCTATGTTGTTGTTGTCGTTGGCCTCGGTAGAGGAGGGGAGCCTGTGTTTCAAGTTGGGCTTCTTCTTGATGCAAGAGTTACAATAATTCTGGGAAGCAATTCGAAACCACCATCGTCGTCAATAGAAATCATTTCCAAAATCAATAATAGAAGAGTTGGGACACATGTGAACAAATTGCTAGTAGAGAAATTTGAGAATGGACGAGTAGATAGGTGTAGTAATGGGAATATCGTAAACCTGTTACGGAAAATTACGTGTAAGTGTATGATTAATTGCTCTTCCTAAGGTGAAATTGCACAGTGTTAAAGGCCATATCGTAAGTAGTTAATCCATCTCAGCTTGCATCTTTTTCAGTATCTTCATAAACCTATATACACATTCATGGAAATATTAGGAAGTTATCTAACCACCAGGGAATTTTGTAATTTATTATTTATTTTATTTATCATAATGATATAACATTTTCAGATAAATTAAATTGGACCTTCAAAAATTGAATCTCAAAATGAAAATATTTTTGAGATATAATAATAACACTTGGATAAATCTTTGAGATAAATAAGATAATGACATTATTATTTTTTTATTTGAGATAAATAAGATAATGACATTATTAATTTTTTATTTTTATGAGAGGTATAGCCCCATAATAAAATACATTCACTTCAAAATCTATTCGTAGACATATCATGTGAACCGTCAATGAAATGAGAAATGGTGAGCACGTGGACAATGGGTTAGCTTATGGTGAGCACCTCGAGAACTCTCAGTGAACACCTTATTCATTTGGCTTACACTTGGCCCATGGAAGTGACTACATGATTCCTATTTATCATCATTCATTGCATAGAGAAGGGGCATGGAAGTGACTACATGATTCCTATTTACATAGAGAAGGGGGACACATGGAAGTGACTACATGATTCCTATTTATTATCATTCATTGCATAGAGAAGAGGGACACATCAGATCACATTAAATGAACTTGCGTGGTATGGTCTATTGCTTCAGAGAGTGAACAACTCGTCTCTTTTTATTTCCATTTCCTTCTCCCTATGCTTAAATCAAATCATATCGCATTAATATTAAAATAATAAAAAATATTTGAAGGTGTGAAAATGACACGTACTTGTAAACTATAATAATAATATAAATAATAATCTATTTTTAAGGTTACTATCAAGCCACCACATTAAATTGATGTATGTGATCCACTTAAGAGGAAAGTGATGTTCTTAACCATTAGGCCCACTTAGGTTGTATTAATCTATTTTTAAGGTCATGGCCAAGCCAAAACACCTAATTGGTGTATGAAACCCCCTTGTTTGTGGGACAAGGGACCCCTTCCGCCTAACAATTTGACTGGTAAAGTCTACGAAAGTATACTATATTCTTTTGAATGATTTGTAAATATTCTTTTGAATGATTTGTAAATTTTCAAAACTTTTCAATTTTACACTTGACCATAATAAATAAAAGTTCTTAACAACGTGTAATTTTTCAAAACTTACCAATTTTACATTTGAGCATAATAGCATCAGAAGTAAAATGACCATGTGAAACATCCTATAGACTTGTGAGTGTACTCTACCTCCAATATTTCTAGATAAACACTAAACGGAAAGTGATTTTGCAATTTTTAACTAAATATTATCATTTTTAATACCAATCTTGTTTGAAATAGGCCGATAATTTCAAACTCTAAAAATCAATCCAAACGAATGACGAGAATATTTCTTCTGTTATATTATGACAGATCAAAGAGTCTGCAACGTCATTCGAGGGGACTTGTTTTTTTCAAAGAAAGGAAACAATTGTTCCAACAACTTACCTCATACAAAGAGGATATGATCGAAAATTAGACGAGAAACATTGTGAACAACATTAAATGAACCTGCGTGGTCCGGTCCATTGCGTTGGAGAGTGAACAACTCGCCTCCTTTTCTTTAGATCTCCTTCTCCACCACCTTACCTTATTTTCTTCTCCCGCATTAGTACCAAAGTACAAGGTATAAAATACCCTAAACAATGTCAAACCCATCGAATTTTATTCTCTCTCCACCACAAAATACAATATATTTCACCATTCCCCATAGCATAATTGCATTTTATACATACCCGGAAGGTATTAGCGGGAAGGAAGCACTTGGTTTGGGATCACCGGGAGCTTCCAGCTGATGCGACTGCCCCCACACTATTGTTCGATTGATTAGTGATGGAAGATCCAACAAAATATCCCATAGAAGCAAAGATGGTTGACCCATAATTCACCAGACAACGAAGAGTCTAAAGTAATAATACCGAGGCTAATAAGCAATAAACAGGGAGTCCTGTAGGTTTGGGAAAAACAACAAGCTACATGTGCATGATAGTGATCAAAGAGACATGAATGACCATCTTGGTTACAACTATAATAAGAATGAGAAATCAAATTCCCCTCGAGTTTGTTATGTAGATACCTATCAACGAAAAGAATGCAATATTATCATATTATCTCTGGTTAGGAGCAATAAAATGCTAGGAATCGAAGGGTCAAGAGGAAATATTGGTTTTCTTAAGGTGTCAAACATGGTATGTGTGGCGTCGAGGGAAAATATGGGGCAATGCAGAATTCCTAAGATCTCGAAGCACTATGTGGGAGTCAATAATTCAGAGATTGGGGAGTTCCAATTCCATTGGCCCTATAATAATAGTGCTGGCCTGCCAAAATCATCCAAAAACAAAGACAAGGATCTCGGAAGCTAAAGATTTCAAACAAGTAGAGGACATAGGCTGTATAAAACCTCGTGAGGACATAGGATGAAGACACTAATTCTATTTTCCAAGGAACGCTCATGAACTTGAGGATCTCTACATAAATTTTGGTGAAAGTTCCATAAGTCTATCTGTCGCGCTACCCTTCCTGGAAGGTATGTTGGCTTTCGCTGGTTTGGAATGAACTTTACTTTAGGAGTGTCTTAGAAGGGACCACGTCCATTGATGCAGATCATATTCCATACCACTCTGCAAATATAAGATGGAAAGGTAAGAAAATCTGAAACTTATGAATATTTGGACATAAATTTTGTTTTAAGCTTCTTTCATATTGTGTGTGCATGATAAAAGGTAGAATTTGTTTTATCATTGTGAAATCTCTCAAGTTTTTCTGGTGCTATGCGCTAATAAGGTATACTAAGAGTTCCATACAGGGAAAACTTATCATGGATAGCTCCATCGTTGAGTTACCAGATTGAAAGTCACTTGCAGTTTTGATGAAATCCAGAGCTGAAGAAGATGTCAGCAAGCTCCTCATCTCCACAAAGGCAGGTCTCGCTCCTTTTGTTGTTCGGCTCTAGTTTGGTATGTTTCATTTTCGTTTCATTTCCCTTAGTAAGCAACTTCATTTGGTTTCATTTCCTTTTAGGTTATAGTATTAACAATGGTAAGAGGAGGAGGAAAAGCTTTGGAGGCGGTGAGGGAAGAGGTGGTGCAAATAGCATCGAATGCACAATAACAAAGCATCAACTGCACAAATGCACAAAACATCTCTGCATCGTGAGTATCACCTTTACATTGCCCCCTCCTTAATTTTTTCTTTTTAAAATTTTAAATATTTTTTAAAACTTGATAAATAATTTAAAAAGTCGACACATATGAGGGAAATAAATTCAAATCAACATGATTTCAGTCAATGATAAATTGAACTTACAAATTAAAAAAATTAAAAATATATAATTATTTTTATAAAAAAATTGGAATAATGAAAACTAATAATAAATCATGCAAACAAATCACAAAATGCACCAAGCAAAAAACAACGGTTAATAAGTGATAACGATAGTTGACCGCTACGCGAAAACTATAATCCATAGCCGAAAGTAGGGACTAATAAAGAGATATAAAGTAAAAACTACTTTAAAGTAAAAACAACTTTGAGGTAGATTATCCCCCTCCTCATCTCGATCATTACTTTAAGAACAATCGAAAGGTATTCACAATCTCCTATTATCAAGAGAACCACCATATTATATATCACAACATGCAATACCCTCATGAACAATGTCAAGATGTGTCATACCACTAAAGTAGATACATGATACGAATTCCAATTTATTTGCACTTTTATATTATGTACATCATGAACGTATAAAGAGAAGGAAAAAGGTTTAAAGAGAACAATATTTTTAGTTAATCCATATAGTTATATGGTTAGTTTATGTTGACTTTGTATAAAAAATAATATTGTTGATCAATGGCATTCTATTAGCAAGGATGTTATATTTCTACATAGGTGATCTAGACATTGGGAAATTTAAATCCTAAGTTATTTTATTTCTCTACACGATGGAATTAAAAATTATTTGTTTGAAAAGTGACTCTTATGAGGATCTTGAAAGAATATAGAGAGAGACCAACTATAATAGAAATGTCATGACATGTATTATAATAGAAATTTCATGACATGTATGAGTAAAATATTGTATACTCCCAACCAATTGTGGATATAACAAATGATTAACATACGCTGAAAAAAAACTACCAGAAAAGGTAACACTTGAATGAAATGGAGTAGGCATAAGCTTACAATCAACCATGTTAAAGAAATAAAGTAACTCAAGTGCATACTTATACTAGAAAATGGAGATTCCTTATGAAGATTGAAGAACTTGTAGACCAAGAAAATAATGCAAAATACCTAGATCTATCATATCAAATTGCTTCATCAAAGCTTCTTGAACACTCTGAATCATGGATGAAGAAAATCCCTATGAGAATTAAATCATTCACATACAATATCAAAATCAAGAGATCAGTGGCCTATCTCCATGTGTAAATCATAGGGCTAGAATGACAACAATTGAACCTTGAAGAAATAAGAAAACTATCCATCTTTTCATATCAAACTTGAGGAGCTTGTTTGAGACCATATAATGAATGTCGAATCCTACAAACAAAAGAAGGATCCTGCAAAAAAAAAAGAGGTTGTTCCATGCATATTTTCTCATGTAAATCACCATGCATAAAATAAATCTTCGCATCGATCTGATAGATTGACCATCCATGGGAGGTATAAAGATATAGAATAGATAATTCATCATGGAAACAAGGGAAAAGGTATTAGAATAATCAATCCCTTCAACCTATGAAAATCCCTTGGCCATAAGACATGCCTTATGCTTGTGAACAATCCATATACTACATATTTGGTTATTTTAATGACCCCATAAGATGCCTAACTAGATCTTGCAATCGTACATCTCCTCAGGGTGTTCAACACCGCGACGGTTCTCACTTGGCTTCTTGGAAAACCCCAAAGATACTTTGGTTGGATTATGCATCTTCACCTATAGCATACCCTACTGTTAGATTATGAGCTTGATTTCTTATGCAAATTAATTCTTTTATTTTCTTCAATACTTTGATTCCATCTTAATACACTTCAACAATACCAAATCATAATCGAATAGAAATAACTATGTAGATGAGTAAGCATGCACATCAACAACACATATACCCTAGGGAAATCCTGTACATGTGGGAAAACCCTAGCAAATGATATTCCTTTATTTCATTAATAATGTAAGATCACTTACAAATATCCACCATGAATGTTCTGCTCTTAAAGAGCTTTCCAAAATGACCCTGACCTGACAAAGACCTAAAAGACCTTTCTGAAATACATCTCTGATATGATACCTCTATTGTTGATATACAACATTGATATGTTTCTTTGGTATGCTGCCTCTTTATCACTGATATGTGCATCTATTGCTTCACCCTTAACCTTCATATCAAAACTGTATTGAAGAGAGGGGTCGACCTCTTCTTATGTAGGCTGAAGAGGAGAAGAGGAGGTACTCAAAATAGTAACCTATTTGCATGAGTTAATCATAAATTAGCTTCATACTTCAGTTCGAACTTAGAACTAGACTTGAGACTGGTTACAACTCAACATTACACTTTAGTTCGAAAATATAACTAGAC
Organism: Picea engelmannii; assembly: GCA_009831015.1. Lineage (NCBI taxonomy): Eukaryota > Viridiplantae > Streptophyta > Pinopsida > Pinales > Pinaceae > Picea > Picea engelmannii. Next base: position 302,224 of record ML788484.1, read on the forward strand.
TTAAGACTTGTATGCTTTAGTTCGAAAATAGAACTAGACTTGAGACTTCAGTTACAACTCAACATTACACTTTAGTTCAAAAATAGAACTAGACTTAAGACTTCAGTTACAACTCAACATTACACTTTAGTTCAAAAATAGAACTAGACTCAAGACTTCAATTACAACTCAACATTACACTTTAGTTCTAAAATAGAACTAGACTTAAGACTTCGGTTACAACTTGACTCTTTACAAGGCAATTCAAAATTCTCTTCATGGTGGATAATGTTACACGTGCCAACGCACTATATCAATACATTTATATCAAATGCAATATTAGGAATATCATTTGTTTCTACCTCATAGGAATTTTATATTCAACCTAACTTTTGCTATATGCCTTGACTTTTTCTCATGGCTCACAAAGCTTGAATAGGCTCATAGAGGTTGTATGTTCACCCTAACTTTTTCACTACTCTATCTATGCTCAGAGAGGTTGTACGCACCCCCTGACTTTTGCACTAGACTATCTATTCTCAAAGAGGTTGTACATTCCCCCCGAATTTTTCATTAGAATCACATAGCATCTCATTCATCTTGACGTTTGGTTTGAATATCATAGGTTGTATGCCCCCCCTGGCTTTTGTCAATACCTCACAAGACTGGTTGATTCTCCAAATATCCATGGCTAGCCTCATGGTGGCCCATATGGCCTCTCATTGGAGAATGACTATCGATGCTGACAAATTTAACACTCCCTCTCAGCGAGGGAATCATTCTTAGCCACACCAAGCTTGCCTCTCATCTACACAAACTGTCTCGAGGTCAGAGGCTTGGTCATGATATCAACTACCTGCTCGCTCATGGCTATGTACTATAACTTTAAAATTTTTCTCTAGACCAAGTATCAGATGTAGTGGTACCTCATGTCAATATGTTTTGACCTGTTGTGAAATACCAGGTTCTCTGTCAATTTTATGCAACTTTGATTATCACAGTGAACCACCGTCGTCTCAATATTGTCACCAAACAACCCAAAAACCAATTTTCTGAGCCATACTGCTTCCTTGCTAGCATCACTTGTTGCAATGTACTTAGCCTCTATTGTACTCTGTGCAATGGATCCATGCTTCCGTCTTGACCAAGATATCATAGCGGATCCTAAACTAAAGTAGTATCTAGATGTATGCTTCCGATCCACTGGGCTTTCTCCCCAATCAACGTCTGCATATCCATGTAGAAATAAACCACCAATGGATGTATATCTCAGATCATAAGTAATGGTCCCTCTGAGATATCTCAAGATGTTCTTTGTGGCCACCCAATGTCTTTGTCTCAATTCAGTCATGAACTGAATCATTGCAATCACTGCATATCATATATCTGGCCTAGTGTAGATCATGTACATCAATGATCCAATCAACTGCCTATACATGGTGGGATCCACCAAATCTGAACTTGTATCAAAATCATGCATCTTCCTCAGGTTGGTAACCATCAGAGTAAACATGGATTTGCAATCCATCATACCAAACCTATTTAGTACATCCACTGTGTATTTTCCTTGTGCCATAAATATCTCGCCATGTCTTTGCCACACTTGCAATCCTAGGAAGTAATGCATCAAGCCTAAGTCTTTCATCTCGAATTATGAGGTTAGCTCCCTCTTACACCAGGATATTAGCCCTTCATCTCCTGTTAGAAAGAGATCATCAACATACATTATTAGTATAACATGTTGGTTACCTCTTACATTGAAGTACAGATTTGCATCAGCATCACTTTTCTGAAAGCCCAAGCTTTTAAGAAATCCATCAATCATGTCATATCGAACTCTGGGATCCCTCTTAAGACCATACAAGGCCTTCCTTATATTTCATACATGAGTTCCTTTGTTATGTAATATTAAACCATATTGTTGTTCCACAAAGACCTCTTGTTCAATATTTCCATTCAAGAATGTTGTTTTTACATCCATATGATGTAGCTTCCAACCAAGAAAGAGAGCTAAAGCAATAATAGTTCGAATGGAGGTATACCTACAGGGGAAAAATTCTCTTTGTAGTCGATTCCTTCTTTCTGAGTGAAGCCTATGGCTACAAATATTTATTTGAACTTTTCCACACTTCCGTCAGCTGCATGTTTGATATTATAGATCCATTTGGAAGAAACCACTGATTTGTCTTTTGGCCTCGGCACAATGTCCCAAACATTGTAATTTATAATAGACCTATATTCCTCAAGCATGGCATCCTTCCATACTTGTAATTTATCTGCTTCATCAAATGAAGAAGGTTTGACATCACTAATGCTTATCATCGGTGCAACATATCCTTCAGACCTATGAGGCCTCTTCATTTACCTGAAAGTTCCTTTGGGAGAGGTTATCCTTTCTGCTTCCTGCACTATTTCTTTAAGCCACCCTGGCTTCCTTTTGGCTGGAGGTTCTTCAAGAGTTCTTTCTAACACTTCAACAGGTTCTAGGGGATCATTACTTGGCCCTTCATGAGGTTCATCCCTCTGATCATCCGACTCTTCATTTCCAGAAGAGGGTGAAGCTGGTTGAACTGCTTCTGATTCCTACTGAAGTTCTCTAGAATTCTTAAATGGAAAGTCACATATCTTCTTACCTCTATTTTCCTATGACCTGGTACATAAATCCTGTAAGCCTTGTAGTTCTCATTGTACCCCACAAAAACCCCTTTCTTTCCTGAGGGTTCCATATTTTCCCTCTTTTCCTTAGGGACATGAATATACATAGGACACCCAAATATCCTTAGATGCCCTACTTCAGGTTTGATCCCTGAGAATACCTCTTTAGGACTCTTATCCTTCAAGATAGTATGTCAACACCTGTTCTGAATATACACGACAGTGGAGGTAGCTTCTTCCCATAAAGAATTTGGCAGATCCTGGTCAAACATCATTGCTTTCACTGCCTCACAAATTGTCATGTTTTTCCTCTCAACAACTCCATTTTGCTGAGGGTTATATGGCACAGTAAATTGTCTCTTGATTCCTGCGGACTTGCAGAAATCCTCAAACTGAAGAGATTCAACTCTCCTCCATTGTCTGTTCTAAGGATTCTGATGTGTTTACCTCTCTGCTTTTCAATAAAGGATTTGTACTCTTTGATAGGGATGATTTTATGGGATGAATTTCGCTCATGGGATAATTTTCTATGGTTTTTCCCAAAAGAAGATTTGCGATTCTAAAAATGATTCGCCCAAATTCTATAGGATAAAATTATTTTAACTTAAAAATCGCCAAAATTTTATACAAACTATATAGAATCCTTAGAAATTTGAATATTTTTACAAAAATGTCGCCAAACATTTATAGTTGGCATAT
>ML788485.1:26924-89606 GCA_009831015.1 Picea engelmannii
ACCAAAATGTCTGCTTATTTGCTCATCTGTGGAGATATGTATTGGAGAATCATTTTCTCCTTTCTGGACTTCATTATGGATAATGTAATGCTTGATTTCAAATGTACTTTAGTCTGGAACATTGTGAAGGCTTCATGTAGATCTGAACAATAGAGTATAGCATAGTTGGAAAACTGGAACATATCTATGTGGCACTTCTTCTGTCATCATGAGATCTGATCTACTGAGTAGTCATCTTGATGTTATAGGAAATCTTCACCACGCTTCTGTTGTGCACTGGAGGTTCTCCATGAGGTTATCTTCTTCTATCTGCGTACAGGAGTCTCTTTCTGGTATGCCTCAAGGTCTTGAGATTGCTCTTCATACGCTCTTTATTCAATTTTTTTGGAGAACATTCTTTGCATTCATCTAATGTAGAACTCCAACTCATGGATGTTGCAGATGATATAATGACTCATGTAGTGATATGTATGGTGTACTGGAACAATAATCATCATAGTCTTCTCCCTCCATCTGGGAGAACCTTTGGTTCTAGATCTCACAATGCTTTCATTCATAAGTCTTCCATACATTGTTCTTCATCATGACTTTCAGTTCTTCTACTTGATTGCTTTTAGTGAGTTCATATCAGGCTGGTAATCTTGTGATTCTTGATACAATGACTGGNATGTTCTTCTTCATGTTTTTCTTTAGCTCTTGGGTCCATGGAGTTTCTTATAGATTCCATGCCCTAGAGATTCCACTTCTTCCTTTCATCATAGGATCATGGATCTGGATGGACAATCAGGAATACTTTAAGGCTTCTCTTCGAAGAAGTCTTCTTCTGCGATTGAACTGAACACGTACTGTCTTTCATGGCTGCTACCATGAATATATATATATTTCATCATCTTCACTGGATCATAGGATTAGCTCCCTCCTAACCCTTGCTTCATGTAAGAGTGCATATAATCGGCTCCTTCCATCTAACAGAGTCCACGCTTCTATCTGCATACTTATTGTCTTCTGTAATATATAATTGGCTCTCTTGTCTAACAGAGTCCACGCTTCCGTCTTGTTGTCTTCTACAAAATGTCATGAGTCTTTTTCCAATTTCCTCTCGATTTGTTGACTTCTTCCTTCTTTGCTTCTTCTAGGTTTCTTCATGATTGATTCGGCTTATCTTGCAATAGATTCCACATGATTTGTATTTCATTCTTTCATGTGTATTATCTAATGATATCTCTTTTCATCTTGTTTGTTCTTCCATAGGTATAGTTCTTCTTGGAACACATTATCTTCCAAGAGATGGATATACAACATATGCACAAAGACGATGCAAACGAGATATGTACAAAGACGATGCAAACAAGAAATAAGAAGAGTGTTGTTTACCTTTTAGAAGAAGAAGTCTCTTCCATCCTGCTTAGTCTTCTTTGTAGGTTCCTTTTCTTTGGCAATCGATGCTTTGTGTTTCTCCTTCCTTTTCTTTAGCTCGGGACAATGATTCTTGTAGTGACCATACTTTCGACAATTGAAGCATTGCACTTCTGAAATGTCTTTCTCTTGATTTGGCTTCCTCCTTGAACCAAACTTCCTTTTGTTCCAAAAGTTCTTGAATCTTGCTGTGAAAGTTTGATCGTCTTACTTCTTTTGGGGTTTCTCTTTTGTATTGATCCTTGATTCTTCTTGAGCATAGCAAGTCCAAAGTTCTTCAAATGTCGGGTACTCCTTCCTTGTGTTCATGCTTACGACAAATGCATCCCATGTCTTGGGAAGACCATTGAGTACTATGTTCACCAATTCCTTTTCTAAAGTGATCTCTTCAATAGCTTGTAGTTGATCTCTTAACTGGGAGATCCTTACAAAGTATGATGTTATGCTGTCGTCATCATTCATCTTCATGTTACGGAGTTCATTCTTCAGACTCATAACTTGTCCAATGTTTCTGACTGAGAAGAGATTTGTTAAGGCACCGTACATCTTCTTCGATGAGTCAAGATGGGAGATGTAGGGTATCAAGTGGTCTTTTATAGAATCCACTATGCTACTCATGGCATTGATGTCAACATCTTTGAACTTCTCCATAACTGCAATGTTCTGCGGTTCCTTCTCTTTTCCTTCTTCAAACTCTGGCTTCACGATCTTTCCTTTCACGATATCCAGCACTTTATTCTTGGCAAGGATGAGGTCAATCCTTGTCTTCCATGCTCTGAAGTTAGGGGCTCCATCTAACTTGTTCTCAGACTTCGTAGAGTTAGTCATGGCTTGCTTGACTTGGTCAAACCCTAGATTTGACCACAAACTCAATCTTCACGTCTTGGCTTGCTAAGAGTATCAGGGAATGCGCTAAGCTAGAGCGCACTGATCTATCCGGAGATTAGGTCAATCTATTCACTTAAGTTGCCTCAACAAGAGGTTTAGGGTTTCTTCAACTGCTCCTGCTAGTAACCCTAGCGGCAGTGTCTTGGAAACTACTTCTGCTAGTAACCCTAGCGGCAGTTCCTCAGGGAGCTCAATATCCTAGCGGTTATGTTTCCTTCCAGCGTTTAGACTGAATGAAGGAGGTGTGGGCCCATAACCTGTTAGAATATAGAAGATTGTGTGCTCGTTTTACCATTGACGATACCCTCGTCACCCAACCATAGGCCGAAGCCACCCTTCGAGCACCTTAACCTTGACTGAGAATTACTCCGGAAGCAAACCCTAGGCTAGATAGCCAAACAAGGTGTAGCGCATCTTCCTCCAAGGATAGAGCACCAACAATAGTTGATCAGATAGTCCAAACCCTAGCCAAGAGATAGTCCAAGCCAATACTGAAACTAGTTGCTGTAGCAGTTGCACCTGCAGCTCTCCTCCACACGTGCGCACCAAACTAGGAACTGCAGTGCGCACCAGTTGCTCTCTGCAATTCTGAGATGTGTCAAATGAGAACTGACGCCCTGTATTTATAGTGATTCTGCTAGATTTGTTGGGGCCGACTTCTCCTTTTGGGTACATGTCTGTTCAGTATATTATTATTATTTCTGACCGACTTCTTCTCTTGGAGGCTAATAACCTAATATAAATTATCTTCTTGAGCCGACAAGACTTCTAGGGTTATTAGGCAACTCATTAGGGTTTTCTCTTGCTTTCCAGAGTCTTCTATTCTCGTTAGGTTTACACGTGGAGGTAAATACCTCCCGCAGCTACCATAATATTAACAGTTATGGGATCCCCCCTCTCCCATCATAGCTAATTTATTCATGGAAGATTTGGAAAGCAAAGCCCTTATCTCCTCACCCTTCCAACCTAAATACTGGAATAGGTTTGTCGATGATACTTTTGTCATTTGGCCCCATGGTTGTGACAAATTAAATGAATTCGTAAATCACCTCAATAAACAATCTGATCGCATCAAATTCACTATGGAGGTTGAAGATAAAGGTAGTCTTCCTTTTCTAGATGTTAGGGTCACAAAAAGACCTGATGGATCCTTAGCCCACAAAATTTATAGGAAGAAAACTCACACCGAACAGTACCTTCATGCCAATTCCCATCATCAGCCTGCCCAAAAATTAGGGGTTCTCAACACCCTAGCTACTAGGGCCTTCAAAATCTCTGATGATGAACACCTTGATGAAGAGAAAAATCATCTCCTAAATGTTTTCAAGGATAACGGCTATAAAAAACATCAGGTGATTAAAGCCTTTCGAAATGCCACTAAAACACCTAGAAATAAAGAACAAACAAATAATGATGCGTCCAAGGTTTTCTTACCTTACATACAGGTCTTTCCTTGACCTTATTAGGCACAGTTTTCAAGGTATTTCAGGACTGTTTTCTTGCTGTTTTAGGACAGCCACCGGTTCTGATTTTTCTGCCCATTGAATCTGCCCTTAAGATTTGATTTAATGTTCTTTTAATGACTCTTGTTGAAGGGTTTAATTAGGATAGTTTTGCTGTCCAATATTATCTCTTTCAACATGCATTAAAACATAAAATACTCTTCTAGATCTTTTCCACTAAATGCTGATAAGGAAATAAGCAAACCACAAGATTTATACACAAATATTTTTGGTCAACATGACCCTGGAAAAACCCCCATGGGGGAAACCAGTAGAAGAGAAATTTTATTATGGAGATCTCAAGCAAATATAGCAACAAGGAAATAATACAAAGGAACCTGATACAAAAGCTAGCTCCTCTCAAGCTTAGCTTCACAGCTCCTTGGGACTTGCGCCCTCCTTAGGATTTGCACCCCTCTTGGATGAATGCACCTCTTTCCTTGCCTTTGCATGTTTGCCTTGAAGTTTACGCCCAAGCTAGGTGCGCCCTCCTCCTTGGCTTTGCCTTGCTCTCTCACAAGTTCACCTCACTTGTATGGCTAGATGTGCCCTTCCTCCTCTCAAGGAATGTGCCCAGACCCTCCACAAGTGCACCCTCAAGCTAGCTTGCACCCCTCCTCTCAAGAGGCACCCTCAAGCTTGCCTTGCGCCCCTCCTTCTCCAAATCTCTTCTCCTCTCCTCTCCTCTCCTCTCCTCTTTACCTTCACTCAACTCTCTCAAGTGAACAACAAAACCCTTTTGCCTCCTTTCCTCTCCTTTAGCCTCATCCTTAGGCTTACCTAGGAAACCAATGGCCAAGATTAGATCTAGGCAAACCAAGATCAAGGGTTGAGATTAAATCTCCCCTTTATCTTAAGTTCTTACATTACTTTATGTTAATAAAGTCACTTTGTGACTTAAGTGCTAATAAAGTCACTTTGACTTTATAACATGAAGTAAAGTGGTGAGGGTCAAATATTTCCCCCTTTGAATTAGACACTCAAAAACTCAAGGGGACCACTTTCCAAGGTACCCAAAACTCAACATAAAGAAGCTTAGGGAATTTCGGGGTAAAATCTTGAGATCAAAATATGTAGGCAACAAAGAACCTGCAAGTATCTTGAAAGAAGAATGTGATCCCAAAAGAATCTAATATCCAGAATGGCATCCTTCAATGTAAGTCAGTTACTGACAGGTTTGTTTTATGGGATGCTCACCATGGGGACACTGCCCTGTTATGGGATGATGCATGGAATGGTCATCATCCCTTCAAAAATATCCCCCTTTAAAACCAATTATGGACAGGATGAATGCTACTAATTGGGTTAAGGTCAAAGACGATTGACAGGAATTACCCCAAGGAGAATTAAATACCAGAAGCCTTAAGTGGAAAAAGTATTGAGAAATGGCCAATTCAGCAAACCAAAGAGGAAACATCCATCACTCAAAAAGAATTAGCACCCAGAAAAACTCAAGTAAAAGAAGGAAATGACGTCTTACGCTAGAACTCCAGTGAAAAGGGAATATTATACTCAGTTAAAGAGGGGCCTTACCATGTTTAAAAGAAGAAGAACCTTGCAGAAAAACAGGGTCTGGCAAAAAATTATGCTCCCCAGCAATATGGTCAAAGGTAGCGGTTTTCTCATGGTTAGCAGCAAAAGGAAAAATTGTCAGAAGAATCCCATAAAAAGGGGGCTCCAACACCCCTCCAGATGTAGTGGATGCCTTCATGAAGAGAAAGATGGAAACCATATTCTTCTCGGGTGTGAGTTAGCCAAGCAAGTTTGGGGACTATGGGAAGAATTTAGTGGACATCCTGCTCCAGATGCATCCTCTATAGAGGATCTGTTGAAGAAATGGCATAAATCTCCATGGAAACCGGAATCCCTATAAATGGTTTGGAATGTTTCTCATGGGTTCATACTTTGGTTCCTGGGGAAAGCACAGAAAAATAAAATATTTGAAGGAAAAGTTCACAGAAGATCAGATTTGGAATAATATTAAAAGGGCTATCACTGAAACAGTCAAAGTTAAATCTGGGAAATCTACTGAGGAAAACATCCCAGAATCAAAATCAAAGTTTCTTAAAACCCTGGACTTGAAGTCAGATTCCTCTTCAGAAAAAGGACAGAAGTTAAAATCCCTAGTTGATCAACAGGGAACCCCTCTCAGGAAGGATGGATCAAACTGAACTTTGATAGTGCTTCTAAAGGCAAGCCTAGCCTCACTAAATTAGTAGGGTGATCATAGATCACCATGGACAGATCCTAATAATCTATTATCAACTTTTGGGGAAGAGGATGAATACCAAGGAGGAATTAGAAGCTCTCGTACTTGGTATGATGAAAGCTCTTAATACAAGCTTCAGTAAGGTTATCTTTGACGAGGACTCTAAACTGGTGATAAACATCCTTAAAAGAGAAATCCAATAGCCCATCATGGGAAGTGGCTCAGGTCTGGACACATAATTAGTGTACAAGAGCAAATCAATCCTTCGAGGAGTGCAGGTGGTACAAATCAAAAGAGCAGCTAACCAAGAGGCAACTGGTTGGCTAGCCAGACTATATCTTTGAAAAATAGTCAAGTCTTGGCCTTGACAGACCACTCCTTGTGTCCTCCCTTGGTTGAAAATGAAGGTTGGAAAGAGGAATTACCTAGGCACCTAGGTAAATCCCCTCCCCTGACTCTTATTGTTGATGGGTCATCCCATAATTAGTACGAACAACATCACCTCGAGTACAACCTTCACATAAGTATGATGGTGAGTTATCCCACCACCTTCATCTGCCATCATTTGAAATTTATGAGGATTTGGATTCTTAAGGTGGTGAGCGAGGGTACATTCAGTATGACTTTTGCTTCTTCTCCCCATTTTGTTCATCTGACTCCAGTGTAAGCATGGCAGACTCCAGCAAAAGAGTACGGCCTAGAATCAGGGCAGTATCCATGGCAGAGACTTGGCAAGAGGATCCCTTCAAATCTAGAGAGTAGTTTCAGGCTTTTGTGGCTTAACAGAGCCAACCTACAAGTTCGTTGAACTAAGCCTCATAGACCCCAAACAATTCTTGGGTAACAGTCAAGAAGTTGTACTTGGCACTCTGTGAATTTGGGCAGAGGCTCAAGGACAGAGATGAGTGTAATTCTATGAAACAAGCAAAGATTGAAGAAAAAGCAGTGCCTCTTTTGGAAAAATTGGTGGATCTCTACAAGATCTAATAACAAGCTATGATGTAGGAAACGATCCCCTGGGTGTTGTATCGGTACCCAAAACGCACCGAAACAGGTTCGAAACTCCTCCGAAACGCCAACGGTCGTACAATACGTCGTACGGTGCAGCCGACGACATTTCCAAGGCATTTCAGTCCGTACGACAACCGTTTCGGTGGATTTTTTTTGGTTTGCAGGCCCGTCCAAGCGGCCAAGAGGGTCGTGGGTCCCTTAGGTGGCAAAAGATCCCCTCATTAACCACTAATAAACATTTTAAACCTGTTCAAATATTATCACCATTTCACGGTACATTCTCCTTTATCTTTCATTTTCATCATTTTGCTTAAATTTTTAACATTACCATTAATTGCTTTAGGATGTTTGAGAGTAGTTCCAACCTCATTGGACTTCATATGGAGAAAGTAGAATTTTAGGTCCCATTCAAAATTCAGTAGACTTAACGATTTTTGGGATTTCAAGATTGGCAGGGTTCCATCGTTTCCACTGGATTCTATCATGTATGAGGGTATGGAACTGGCATTCAATCAAAAGGATCAAGCCCTCTAAATACCTCGATGTCCATTGGTTAACATTTTTGGAGTTGATCGGTCCGATTCTGATAACATTGCTCTACATTACAAGGATGTGCAAGTGTCATACTAGGGTTTATCCAACCCCCATGAAGAAACATCTCGAGGAATGATTCTCCTAGGGTTTAATGCATCTCCTCTAGGATGGTGCACTATCTAACAAGATGTTAGTCCAATGCTCCTATTCCATGGTTGTATCCAAGTGTCCTCATGCAAGCCATTGCTCCTATAACTATGTGCCACGTGCCCTTTCATGTTAATATAGACATGGTTTTCCTTCTAAAATGTTATTTATGTGTATCATTATTTTTTTCTTGCAAGATAATGTGTTATTTAAAAATAACAAATATATATATAGCCCGTTTCAGAAACTTCCAAACGTGCAACTTAGATAGCAAGATGACACTTTGCGACATAAAATTCTCACTATTTGGACAATCTGGTTGACTTCATGGCCAGGCGTCAGGCCCCCATGTTCGTGGAGGATGAACCAGGTCCCAGCAAACAAAAAGACGCAACCCCCCCCGTGCATGATCTCATACAGACTCTCCCAGCAGCAAAACTGAAGATACCGTTTTTTTGGTTTATTTTGTATGCGGCTCTAGAATGTAAATTCGGGTCTTCTGGTTTAGCTTTTAGGTTTGTTTTCGCTAAGATGTATAATAGCAGTATGAAAAGGCAAGTTATACCATATAGGACCTGCTTTTGGTATGATAAGCCATGCTGTAAGTGCATTCCGTGATATACCTGATACTCTCAGCAGTGGGGGTTTTTATATACAATAAAATGGTCTTCTGATCTCAAACACTTAAAAAATTAAAACGTTTTACTAGCTGCTTCATATGAGTGCCGAGTCAACCATCTTAACATTAAGGTATACTTAGAAGATATATAAACAAAACATTGGCCGAGTTAAACAATTGTCAACAGATCCTCCCCGCCTGGGCTGTAGAATGGGCCTCTTCGAACAATTATGTTGACTGCAGTAAAAACATTATCCGGTTTATTTGTAACTTCTCATGCGTGGGCTTCTCGCAGTGCCTAAGCCCTAAGTTAATCTCAAAATTAATGGTTTTAAATGTAATTTAGGCTCTTCAGAGGATAATGCGAATCCCTTAGGTCAGGGAAGCTGAAATAAGTGGATTTACTATTTCACTTGTCAATTAGCTTCGGTCTAAATAATGTAAGTCGATGCATTACCGTTGGGTTTATGTTTCCTAGGTCGTGAGTTCGAATTTCGTCCAGTGAAACCCCCAGCATACAACCCTATAAGACTGCTAAAACCACGGCCTCTACCAATTCCTTGAGAATTAGCTAAAACATAGATGGAGGTTAACTTGCTGATGTTCAAATTAAGAATTTGAGAAACAAATGAGAGAGATGACGGAGGTAATTACCCGGAGATGAGGATGGCGTCGAAGAACTCTGGGCCTGCAACTAACGACGGCATGTCGTAGAGTAATTGGGCAACATTGACGGGATCCACGCCAAGAACTCCACAAAACAGCGGAAGAAGAAACCTGGGCATTGTTATCAATGGCAGAATGCAAGAGTTTAGACGAACAGAGAACAGGATTAACGGCGTTACTTAACGCCATTGGCATTGCCATTGCCTTTGCCTGTATTATCCTCGATTCCAAATAAAACTATCGGGTGTTCGTCAGCAATCCAACTAAGCGTGGCAGTGATGGAGGAGGAGAGGTGGAACGAAATCTTGAGAGACGAAGACGAGTGTCGGTATCTCTGAAGCGAATATCATAGGCATAGTTTTGAGGAATCGATATATTTTTGTTCGGATTTTCAAGTGATGTGTACTAATTGAATTTAAAGTATTAATTTTTTTTTTTGAATGAGAAGAAATTATGTTATAACTTTAAGGTACGCATGTTATAACTCTAAGGTATATTATTGAAAGAAAAAAGAGGAAAAAAAAATTTGTTGTATTAATTTTTTTTTAATGAGAAGAAATTATGTTATAACTTTAAGGTACGCATGTTATAACTCTAAAGGTATATTATTGAAAGAAAAAAGAGGAAGTTTTTTTTTTGTTGTATTAATTTTGTTTTAATGAGAAGAAATTATGTTATAACTTTAAGCTATGCATGTTATAACTCTAAGGTATATTATTGAAAGAAAAAAGAGGAAGCTTTTTTTTGTTGCTTTGTTGATTTCAAAAAAGTTTTTGACACGGTTCTTAGAGATAAGCTTTGGCATAAAATGGAGAAACTTAGGGTTCCTATGCATTTTAAAGCAGCGGTCCATAGGTTATATGAGGAGGTTAAAGTCAAAATCAAAACGCCAATTGTTAACTCCGAAAGTTTTAGTAGTGATATCGGGGTCAAGCAAGGGTGTGCATTGTCCCCTACCCTTTTTTGTTTATATATACACAAATTTGAAGAGTGGTTAAACCTACAGGACAATGATGGTGCTCTTTTGGGCGAGCTTGTGATAAGGCTTCTTTTATATGCAGATGACCTTATTTTGATTGTTAAATCTGCTCTTGGGTTGGAAAAACACTTAATTTCCCTTGAGCACCTTTGTAGAACGGTGCGGATGCAAGTCAATACTAGCAAGACGAAAGTGGTAGTTTTCTCTAGCAAAAGAAAACATAACCAACATAAGTTCTACTTTGAAGATAGCACTCTTGAAGAAGTGGCAGATTACAAATACCTCAGAATTTACTTCAACAAAAATCTAAGTTGGAAAGGTTGCAAAAAGAAAATAACTTTGGGAGGTTGGAAAGTGTTCTATGCTTTCCAAAATAGGTGCAGAGAGGCAGAGCTATGGGATTGAAAGACTACGCAAACTCTCTTTGAGATTTTAGTGATCCTAGTGGTTCTTTATGGTTGTGAAGTGTGGGCCAACAGTACATCTGACTTACAGTGGAAACAAATTGAGAAGATTTAAAAAGACTTGATTACAAACAAGTTTAAAATTAAAAGTTCAATCCATTATGATATCATGTTGAGTGAAATGGGGGTTGCTCCTATTGAAGCAATTACTATGGTGCGACTCATAAGATATCTAAAAATAATTGAGCAAATGGAAGAGACTGTTGGCCTAAGGTTGTCTTCAATGACATTCTATGCAAAAGAAAGAAGATGTGGATGCGGAAAAATAGTAAATGGCTTAGTAAATGGGATGTTTACTTGAACAAGTGCCCTACGAACAGTAAAGAGATAAAGACTTTTGTTATCAATAAGTTCCACAAGCGAACTTGGGATAAAGGACTAGGGAGAAAGAAAGAGTATTATATTGAAGACTTTAACCCCACTTACAATCATCATCAAAAAGCATACATAGGGGCCAATATATCTTGGAGAGTCAAAATGTTTATTGCTCAATTAAGAACCAAATCATATCAACTCCATTGTGAAACCAAGTGCTGGAAAAGACCAAAGGAAGCTTGGGAAGAAAGGGTGTGTATGTTTTGCACCTCTGGAAAAGTGGAAACAAAAAAACATTTCATTTTAGAGTGTGAAGCCTTCAAAGACAGTAAGGACAACTATGTAAATATCTTGACAACTAGCTCTTGGGATAATGTATTCAGCAAGGGGACCGTGGAGAAATTGGGAGTGTTCATCGTCAAGTTGAACAGGATAAGGGATGAAAGGCAGAAATCGATGTGTGAGGCGGTCTGTCCCATAGGTTATTGTTAGCCTCGTGAACATTAAAATAATTTATTTATTCTTCTTTCTTTCTAATTTAGTGTTTAATCAATAATGAAATGAGAATGTCATTACATGTTGTTATTTGTAAATATAGGTTAACTCACTATCATTATTTAAAAAAATTATGTTACTTGGAAAGATTTATAAAGGAGTAGAATTGTAGACTTTTAGTTTTATTAGATGTGAGAGTTTTGGATCTTTAATATTTTTCACATTTGAGAAAGATAATTTTTTAATTAATAATTTACTTTTAATTTTTGTACAGAGAGTGGCTAGGTGTTCTACATCTCACTCTGGGGAAGATGTTGACGTGTTAGTGTTAGGTTAGGTTAGAAAAACAACAATAATAATAAAATAAAAAAATCACTTCAATTAAAGGAAAACAATGTGTAAATTTGACATGGAATGAAATAATAAAATATAAAATTACACCTTAAAAAAGTGGAACCCTCTAGATGCTTGATAGATCCGGGTTTAAGATGAAGTTTATATATTTGATAAGAATTTTATCCAAAATTATAATTTGATTTAAATTATATAAATTTTGATATAGTTTTTTATCTTAAAAAATTAAATTATTTTAAAAAAATGTTAAACCCTAAATAGTGGTTCATTGCCCCTTAATTGGGGCATATTACATTAGTAATGTTATTTTATTTATGTCGGCTTGAGTCCATTAGTTGTAATTGTACCTCCTAGTCTCCTATATATACCAAGGAGACATTTTCATTTGGAATCATCTTGTATTTGGACATTTATGTGGGGTATAAGGAGGTTGCCCCCTCGAAGAGGCTTATTACCTGAAATTCTCTCTTTTTCAAGGCACTGAGTACCTATTCTAATGTTTTTCTATGCTATATTGATATTTGGTTCTTAACATGTTGTATCAGAGCTCAAGCTCTTGTGGTTTCGCTTCTACATCTGAGACACCTTGGCATTTTCGCTATAACTTTTTTTCTACAACATTTCAAAAGGAATGGCTTCGAGTATATTTAGTAGACGGATCAAGGTACATTGGGTTAAAATTTCATCTCCCGAGGCATTATACTTTTGGAGATACATCTTGTGTAAGATAGGGTTCTGGAATCATCATGAATTGAGTCATTGCAAAATTTTCACTATAATTTTTTTTTGTAACGTTTCAGACCCTGAAATCCGGAGGCTATTCACAGAAATTAGTAAGGTATCTGTGGTAAAAAATTCAGCTCCTGGGTCATCTTACATTTGTAGATACACCATGTGGAAGATAGGGTATCTGACTAGTCCTATTGACTAGTCTCAAGAAGGTGTTCCGGGTAAAACAATCATAACTTATTCCTAGAGTATCCAAATCGAGTGAGATTGGTTGCATTGGATAGTGGACAGTTCGTAGTATTTCTGGTACAATTTTCAGAATTTTATATCAATTATTTTGTGCGGGGCACGCTATACAAGTGAGATCTCCTGAAAAGGCCTAAAATCAACAAGTTGTGGGGAAGTTACCATAAATTCCACTTGGCACATCCAATTTTGATCAGACCTGTGGCATTGCAGAGAAGAAATATCAGAGAACTACAAAAAAAGAAAATTTCATACCCAAAAGGGCCAAAATTTTGGAGATACAATAAAAGGAAGATTGTCTAGCAGAACCACCTCAAAATCAAGGTTTAAAGTGATACTTTGCCAACATGCCACCAAAAAGGGAAATTCTACACCAAATAAGCCTCCAGACAGTCCTACTTGGACTCTTGATGAAGGTGAAGAAATGTGTAAGGACATAAATGATTTACAAAAGAAGACAGTAACAAAAGATGAACTACAAGAGATGATGGATTCAACGGAAGCTAAGTTGGAGGCAATAAATACTCAGATGGATGGTTTAAAAGGGGAGATCATGGAAGGATTGAAAATTTTCCTAATAGAGAGGACACCTGAAAGTGAAAATGTATCCCGTGAAATTCATGATGAGGACACAAGGAAGATGAATCAAGAATGGAAAAACTCTAACTTTGGGTTGAAGACCAACCACTTTCCTATGATCGATATGAGGAAGTTTGATGGCAAGGACCCAATCACATGGATACTTCATATGGAATGATTCATTGATCTACATAATGTGCCACATACACAAAAGGTACACATTGTTTCTTTATATTTAGAACCCAATCAATTTGTGTGGTATCGATGGCTTTGTTCTCGCAAATTACTCGTCACTTGGACAATTTTCACGAAAGAAATGATAGCACACTATGATTATACAAGGAGCAATACCTTCTTTAGCCAATTGATAAATCTCAAGCAAAAGGGTTCAGTTACAGAGCACATTGAGAACTTCCAAAGATTAAATATAAAGGTAACATATATTCTAGATCAACACTTGATTGATGTATTCATAGGAACTTTAAGGGATAACATTCAACATGAGGTTCGTCTTTAGGAGCCCAAATCATTGGAGAATGCATTTAGGGTGGCAAGAAATGTTGAAAGTAAAAATATGGCTATGGCTACTAGAAGGACCACTCCTAACATCTATCGAGAGAATAATGTTCCTTCTTCTAAAACACCTCAACCTACCAGGTTGACACCTCAACAATTGGAGAAAAGAAAAGCAAAAGGTTTATGCTTTAATTGTGACAGATAGTAAAATAAATTTTATATTAAAAAAGTTATTATTTACTTATTAAGTCATTTTACTTTTCAATATTAAATTTGAAAATATATTAAGTAACGATAATAAATAAAAATAAAATTCATATACTTTGTATTTATTTTTAATAGTAATTCAGTTAAACATAAAATAATAAAAGTATAAAGAAAAAGAATAATATAAACTTTAATCTATATCTTTAACTTTAATTTGTGAAGTTGAAGATATATTAAGTAAAGATAATAAATAAAAATATTAATAAAAATAAAATTCATATACTTTGTATTTATTTTTAATAGTATAATAGTAATTCATATACAGTTTGAGTGGGTCTAATGGTTAAGAACATGTGTTTCCTCTTAAGAGATTACAAGTTCAAATCCAGAGCGGGGTAGGGTATGTATGCTTTCGTAGACTTTACTAGTCAAATCGTTGGGCGGAGGGGGGTCCCTTGTCCCACAAACAAGGAGGTCTCATACACCAATTTGGTGTGTTGGCTTGGCCATGACCTTAAAAATAGATTATTATTATTATTATTATTTATTAAAACAATAAAAGTATAGACAAAAAGAATAATATAAACTTTAATCTATATCTTTAACTTTAATTTGTGAAGTTGTATAAACTCTAGTTTATATTTTTAATTTTAATTTGTGAACCAATTAATTATATAATATTATATATGCTTTGCAATATTACTAGTCTAGATTCATCTTAATCTTGAATTTATCAAGCGTCGAGAGGTATCAAATCTCTCGAGGTGCAAACTTTTTTTTGGGTGCAAAACTTGAGGAAAGGTTTACACCTCGAGAGATTTGATCGCTCTCGGCACTTAATAGATCAAAGGATAAGATGGATCTAGGCCGGTTTCAGTCATGGGCGGTCACACAAAATTTGTAGATGATCAACATTATGTATATGTATATGTCTAATATTTAAATATGATCATTTGAAATTTACTCACTTTCCTTTGCTAGTTGAAATTATAGAGAGTATCATAAAGAATGATCAATGTCAATCTATCTTCTTCATTATACTGACACAATTCGTAGATGATCAACATTATGTACATGCATATGTAGATAAGATTAATTTCATGATTTGAAATTTACTAACTTTCCTCAGTTGGTTGAAAGTATAGAGAGTATTATCAAGAAGGATCAATGTAAATCCATCTTCTTCAATTTTTAGTATAGTGACACAATTTGTCTGAGATGAATCTAAGCATTTTAAATTTACTTAGTTTTCTCGGTTTGTTGTGAACATAGAAAGTATTATTCAGAAGTATACTTCAAGAGTTACATGAGGATTTCCTCAGTGAAATATCCTTGATCCCATTGATCAGGATATTTACTACAGATCTAGGGTTTTGTCTCGCATATCTGATACACTGTTGGTTTCTAAATGCGTTTTATCTGTAGATTTGATACTCTGGGGGTTTCTGGATGTGTTTCAGTTGTGTGCTTGAGATGTTTATGGTTATTGCATGTGCATGTTGTATATTATGGTTTAAACAATATATAAATGATGCATGTGGAAATAAAGAACATCAATCGCCCAATAATATGTATTATGAGACTCAAGCATGGAAATACAATGATATACTAGAAATTTAGAATATAGTCGTCAGTTAGATCGCATGGATCGTCACTGGAATACAAGCAGATAACATAAAAATACCCGTGATCAGAAGATTAAGGTAGATCTGATGCATGCACAGATAGATCGACAAAAATAGGCGACCCCGGAGAAATGCAGTAACCGCTACAAGCTGGAAAATTCATCCGGAAGGTTATACCCATCGGAATGAGCTGGAATCTGTCCTAATAGAAGCGCCCTAGCCTCTGGAATGATATTGATGAGTGTCGAAAGACAGATCTGATCTCTGATGCACAGGATATCGACCCCTGGGGGGTTTGCGCGCCTCCTGGGACCCCAGATGCGCCCCAAATGATTCCACCAACGGAATCGACTGCTATAGGACTCGAAATGATCGCCTCGCCAAATGCAGAACTGGGTCAGAAGGGTTTCACTGTAACCCCAAATGTTCGTCCAAAAGAGATGCGCCCTAAATGGCTAGATGATGCGCTCTGAAGGATTCCACTGTTAGAATCTGATAGAAAGTATCTCAATCTAAGCGCCCTGGCTGGATCTCAACTGGGTCGGAAGGAAACTGCAATCTGAGCTCTGCCCATGTGCAACTCCACAAACCCTCAATCTGACTTGTGCCCTCACTAGCTGAGTTGCACACACTGTAACTGGATGCTCCTGAATATCATGGTGAAATACATGGATGGTATCTCTGATGGGCTAGGGTGTGTCTCTCAACACCAAAACCGATCAATGGTGGTGGTTTCCTCTAGAAATCCACAAAACAATAGAAGTTGAATCTCTTCCTCCTCTAGGAACTCTCAACATCAAATCATAACAATGCATAATGAGGAATTAGGTCAAATTCCTCCCTTTATACCCTTCTCGGTCTAATTCACCATTGACCTCACTTAAGCTAGGTGTTTTTCCTCCTAAGGTGAATAATTAATTAATTAAGTCCCCCTTTAGCACCTTTTCATTCTAATTCTTCGTTGACTTAGGCTTAAGTGACTTTTCCTAAGCTTTTTGGCTTAATTCATCGTTTAGCCACCAAATCATCCTTATTTCTCCATCTTGTTCCTTGTTTGTGCCTGACTATAGTCTATGGGAACACGTAGACTACTAAGTCACTCCATGTTGGCCTACTCTTGGGAATGAGACATCACACTCAGTTTGTTGAGAACATAGAGAGTATTATTCAGAAGTATACTTCAAGAGTTACATGAGGAATAAGTTGAATAGAAATAAAGTAACAATGTTGAATAATGAAAAATGTGAATAATAAGAATGTAATCAATTACAAATAGTTTACATTGAGATCAATCTCAATCTATCTTCATCTGCTTTTGTATAGTCACAACTGCTAGTTTTGTCATCTTTTTATATGGATCATATGAAAAGGGAGATTGAAATTGTAGACCATTAAAATCTTTAACTCTAGATATTGTAGTGAATGACATACCTTATCTCTCGTGCTTCCCAATATTAATAGTAGCTTTCTCGAGCGTCAATCCTTCTGACTTATGGATTGTTAAACCCTAAGCAAGTTTCAAAGGAAGCTAGTTTTTATTACCTCTTTCAATAGATGTCATAGGAATGGTTTGAGGGAATGATATTTCTACCACACTAAATATTTTTTCATTATAATATAACCGAAATCAATGCACCTCATTGTTTTTCATTAGGTCATCACTGAAACTAGTGCAACTACTTGATTACTTTAAATAATTTTTCATTGTATTGCCACTAAAATAAATATATCAGTTTGTATTTCTTTATATCATTGTTGAAATCATTACAACTACGTGACTACTTAAAGGGAGTCTTGTCCTTAACCGATCTAAGAGAAGATAGTTAGCACAGTTGAGTGCCTCAACCAAAAACTTGGAAGGTAGAGACCTTGCATGCAACATTCAAGTGGCCATTTCTTTGAGGGATCCGTTCTTCCTCTCAGCTACTCTATTATGCTATGTAGTGTAAGGTATTGTATGATATGAATGTATACTAGCTTCTAAACAAAGATAATGGACATCTTGGTTCACATATTCCCCTCCATTATCTATGCATAGTATTTTTATCTTTCTCAGGGACTGAGTCTCTGCATGAGCTTTGAAGTATTTGATATGCTCAAAAAGTTTGGACTTTTGCATGAGAAAATACACCCAAGTGTATCGTGAGAAATCATCAATAAATGTAAGCACATACCTCACCTTGTTGATGGTCGGATGCAGAAAGGATCCCATTAGATCATTGTGGATGAGCAAGCTTGTGACCATTTTATGTTGGTTAAGTTGTTACATGTATTTGAATTACAAATGAACAAATATCCAGTGCCATAATCTACTATCATTATCAACACATGTTGGTAGTAAAGTGGAATCATATTTAGTAATAGACTTACTAAATGTATACAAACTAGACTGGTGATTTACCTCACAAACAACAATATTTGAGTTATCATGCATGTCATATATGGTGACATAATCAAGTGTGAACTCCACCCTTTTCCCTCTACCAGAGTGCGCTATTTGATGAAAAAAAGAGTAGATTCACATAAAATATTGGAACATGCAATATGTTCTCAAAGATTCCATGTTGAAGTTTTACTCTCCTTTATCCAATGAACTCAACTAGGGTATCATCTTCTGTGAGGATGGGAGGACCCATGCATGTAGTAATATAAGATAAAACATTTTTTGTGGATGCCATATGATGATATGTGCCTGAATCTAAGATCCAAGCATGGGGAGAAGAGTTAATAACAATTAAATAATGAGAGTTACCTTGTTTTTCTAGTGCTTGATCTTCTAACTTCTTCTTGGAAACCTTGGGAATGTGTTCCTAAAGATTGTTCTTCTGAAGTATCTGCACCATGAGATTAATTTGTTTCTTCATGCATGTTGATTTGGGATGATATCCAAAGTTGCAATAATCACATTTTAACTTCCCTTCCTTTCCCTTTCCGTCTTTGGAACTGAAGGAATCATTGAAGGGTTTAGGATTTCCTTCCTTCATGTGTTCAAAATGCACCTTTCACTTTCTTTTTTGCTTGGTCTTCAGATTGCATGCGTTGCTACTCTCATGCACAACAAGTGCATGTGCATTGGGTCTCTTGATTATAACCATTTTTATGAGCTTATCTTTCTCATGATTTAGGGACTCAATAAGATGAGATAATGTAGGAATTTTCTATTCTACTCCTGAAGTTAATCTCATTGTATGGAATGTTGAGATGGACACAACATACTCCGAACCAAGTTTTTCCTAAAAAAGGATCAATTGATTTTGTTGAATTGATTTGTCAATACCACATCCCTTTAGATGAAGAAGAAGGGACTTGAACTTCGTAAAGAAGTCCCATATGTTATCAAAATTCCTCAGATATAAGGAATTTAACTCTACCTCAAGCATGTGGCCTCTCATTTCATCCTACTTTCCAAAGAGATACTCCAACTATGTCCAAATCTCATCTGGTGTCGTACAAGCTTCAATGTGAAACAAAATCTTGGGGGACATAGACATACAGATAAGTTCGTAGGCCTCATCCATGCATTTGAGATATTAGTTCTGCTTGATAGTTAATGTTGTCTCCACCTCTATAGCCATTATAATCTGCATCTCAGCTGGTGTAGAATTTTTAGCTTCCACTCGAAATAGTTATGTGGCGTGAAAAGAATTTCCAGTGAGTACTCCATTCTTTCTGACTACATCTTCCTCCTGAACCTACAAATAAAATGTTTATATAATTTCTCCTAGCAACAAAGATCTAATACCATGTGAAGTTTTGTGGAAAATTCTCACAGATAATTTACAAGTAAAAAAATCATATAAATCTTGCGAGAGAGAAAAGAGAAAAAGAGACAAGCTTGAGAGAGAGAATGAAAGGAATTGTATTCACTAATGAGAGAGTAGTAAAAATACACATGATATACTCTACATGAGAAAACTAATGTGTCATAATAGTGATATAGAGAGAAGTGAGGCCTCACTGACATAATCCACAGTGAACTGCCACCTAATCCTAATTAGTTGGCCATGCGTGCTCCGGATTATTTTCGGCATGAAATGAGAGCGAAGATATAATAAAGAAATGCACAGAGATATCGTGGATATCCAATAATATAACAAAAATATATTAGAGATGCAACCATAAACACAAAGATACAAAAATACACAATTTCTATTAATGAAACAAATGTACAGAGACTGTAAAAATACAGAGTGAAAGACTCCCTAGAATGATGGAAGCTTATCTCTGAGAAGAGATGTGACGGCTACTCGCATTCACAAGAAGAAGATTACAATGAGGCTTTGAAGGCCTTTTACAATAAACAAGAATGTCAAAAACCCTAGACATCCTAAAACCTAACTCTAAGAGATGAAGCGCCAAAAGTCATGTGGGCCAAGTTTGGGTAAGTTAGTACATCAACTTCCTGAGGTCGTAACTTTTGCATACGATCTTCATTTTAGGTGCACGATAGCCCGTTAGAAAGGTCTAACTGAGAAGAACAATTTTTGAATGGCCTATTTTAATGCCTCCAACATTCATCTAGGCCCCAAATCCCCAAAAAACGTCGTTTAGGGCCTCAAAACAACCCCAGAAGTTTGGAACCCGAAAAACTGCCACCGTGGAAAACTGTTTTTCGAGCCAGTGGAATAGGTGGGTGGCCACCAATATCCACCTGGATCAATCCTCCCTCCTTATAAATAAATGGTCTCCATTGCATTGAGTTCCTGGGGGAGAGGGGGAAGCGTTTGCTGAATTTGAATCTTGGTGAACTGCTTGCCTTGTTGGAGACGTCGCATTGCTTGGTTTGTGAAAGGCTGTCATGAACCTGTTGTTGGCGAGGTTGAATCTGTTCACCTGGTCGGGCTACATGAGATGTTTGTGTGCAGATGGAATATTTGCACTTTGCTGCAGTCTTTTCGACCCGCTTCTATTGGATAGAAGGTGCTTGGGGCGAGGCTTTAGTGGTTGCAGTATCCTCCTGTTCATCTTTTGAACATATTGTGAAGAAGCTGAATTTTGTAGTATGAGATACTACCTTGCGACACTATTTAGATGGGACAGTAGTTGGAACTACTTCTGGTATTCTGTAGAGATGACCCCCCAAAGTAACAATGACACTACGGGGTTGAGACTAATAAATAACATGACACTTCCACATATATGGCTAGCCCAAGAGAACATCACAAACATCTAGTGGGGAAACATCACATAATACCTCATCCTTGAAGGCCTAAATGCCATATGACAATCGACACTACTGGCTGACACAGAGATCTCATTCTCGGCGAAGTCACCAGAAGTTGTATGGTTGCGGGTGTGGTGTTGTCGACAATCCCAACTGTTTGATGACCTCTGCTGAGATGAGGTTCTTCTAGCTTTCGCTATCAACAATAAAATGTAGCGTGGTCCCCTTCACCCACATCTGTGAATGAAAAAGGCGCTCCCCCTCTTCAGGATATGTTGGTTCTTCTGGTTGAATTGTTGTGGTCGCGACAATAGCAGTGGGGTCTGCGTCGATGATCTGTCTTTTACCAGTATTTTCAGAATCAGATTCTGAAACAGGGTTCGACTCCTTGTCTTTGATCTCGGACACCAATGATTGTTTTGAGCGACATTCCTTGGTGTTGTGCCAAGGGCTTTTGTGGAAATTGCACCATTTTACGGTGTCCTTCTTTGTCTTCCCGTGACCCTTCTTTTCCTGTGGCTTGGACTGGCTTTCGGGAGAATATTTATTAGGGTCGTCTTTATCATAATTTGGTTGTTGCAGATTCGCAGACCCAAACTCCCGTTCTTTTGGTGCTTAAATTTCTGCTCAATTTTAACAACATATCGATAAGAAGCACCGAGTGATGAGATATCCAGAAAATCCATTTCAGTTTGGAAGTATATGTGTAGAGCCCCACGGTATTTCAGAACCAAATGTCGTTCGGAGTCTTTGATACCCAGCTTGGTGCGCAAGGTATGGAAGGTATTGGTGAACTCCATAACTGCTTGGCCCCTCTCTTGCTGTAGTGTGGTCCATCTCATGTACTAGTCCTCATAGTTTCTAACATGGTAATACTGTTCCTTTACTGCATCCACAAAAAAATCCCAAGTGGGTTCAACCCCATATATTCCAGACTCCTCTGTGGAACTTTGCTCCCAATAAATTTCCCAGCAATGTTTGACACGGGGGAGAGATTTAAGGAGTGCGAAGGTGCTATTTTTTGTGTTGGAAAAATTATGAACAGAGAAATAACCTTCTAATAGATTTAACCATTTGTCTAGGGCATCTGCATCTATCTAACCTTCAAATACGAGAATATCAAAATTAACCTGTATCTTGAAAGGAGATGTGCTTCCAAAGTGGTTGTTTAATGAAGATGTGTCTGTTGCTATATGCAGATGTTGAAGGATGTGGAAAAAATTCTCCATCATTTCGTCCCTCTGTCGCGTGAGAGCTTGCTCAAGCAACAAATTGATAGGATCGTCTGCTCCGTCGTTTTTATTTTCTTCTGCCATGGAGGGTTTATTGGGCGTGCGAGAGCGATTTCCTTCAAGAGAGACAAGATTCAGACCCAAGTTGCTATACTCGGACCTCGTCGGGGACATGCACTAAAAAAAAAAAAACGATCAAGAACAACCTGCTCTGATACCACTTATCCAGATTATTTTCGGCACGAAATGAGAGCGGAGATATAATAAAGAAATGCACAGATATATCGCAGATATCCAATAATATAACATAAATATATGAGAGATGCAACCATAAACACAGAGAAACAATAATACATAATTTCTATTAATGAAAGAAATGTACAGAGACTACAAAAATACAAAATGAAAGACTCGCTAGAATGATGGCAGCTTATCTTTGAGAAGAGATGTGACAGCTACTCACATTCGCAAGAAGATGATTACAATGAGGCTCTTAAGGTCTTTTACAATAAATAGAAATGTCAAAAACCCTAGACATCCAAAAAACTAACCCTAGGGGATGAAGCGCCAAAAGTCATGTGGGCCATGTTTGGGTAAGTTAGTACATCAACTTCCCGGGGTCATAACTTTTGCATACAATCTTCATTTTAGGCACACAATAGTTTGTTGGAAAGTCTAACCGAGAAGAACAATTTTCAAATGGCCCAAGTTAACGCCACAAAAATCACTTCGGACCCAAATTCCCAAAAAACAACGTTTAGGGCCTCAAAATGACCTCAGAAGTTTGGAACTTGAAAAAATGTCGAAAAACTGCGACGGTGGAAAACTGTTTTTTGTGCCAATGGAATAGATGGGTGGTCACCAATGTCCACCTCGATCAATCCTCACTTCTTAGGAAGCAATGGTCTCCATTGCGTTGAGTTCTCGGGGGAGAGGGGGAAGCACTTGTTGAATCTAAATCTTGGTGAGTTGCTTGCCTTGCTGGAGACGTCGTGTTGCTTGGTTTGTGGAAGGTTGTCATGAACCTGTTGTTGGTGGGGTTGAATTTGTTCAATCGGTCAGGCTAAATGAGATGTCTTTGTGCAGACGAAAATTTTTTCACTTTGCTGCAGTCTTCTCGACTCGCTTCTGTTGGATAGAAGATGTTTGGGCCGAGATTGTAGTGGTTGCAGTATCCTCCTGTTCAGCTTTTGAACAGATTGTGAAGAAGCTAAATTTTGTAGTATGAGATACTACTTTGCGGCACTGTTTAGGTGGGACTGTATTTGCAACTACCTCTGGTATTCTGTAGAGATGACCCCCCAAATTAACAATGACACTACGGGGTCGAGACTCATAAACAACATGGTGCTTCCACATCTAGTGGGGAAACATCACATAATACCTCATCCTTGAAGGGTTGAATGCCATATGAAAATCAACATTGATGGTTGACACAGAGATCTCGTCCTTGGCGAAGCCACCCAATGTTGTATGGTTGCGGGTGTGGTGTTGTCGACAATCCCAACTGTTTGATGACCTCTGTTGAGATGAGGTTCTTTTGGCTTCCGCTATCAACAATAAAATGCAACGGGGTCCCTTCACCCACATCTGTGAATGAAAAAGGCGCTCCGCCTCTTCAAGATTTGTTGGTTCTTTTGGTTGAATTGTTGCAACTGTGACAAGAGTAGTGGGGTCTACGTCGATGATCTGTCTTTTACCATTATTTTTAGAATCATATTCTGAATCAGGGTTCGGCTCCTTGTCTTTGATCTCAGCCACCAATGACTGTTTTGAGGGACATTCCTCGGTGTTGTGCCAGGGGCTTTTGTGGAATTCGCACCATTTTCCGGTGTCCTTCTTTGTCTTTCCGTGACCCTTCTTTTCCTGTGCCTTGGACTGGTTTTCAGGAGACTATTTATTAGGGTCATCTTTATCATACTTTGGTTGTTGCAGATTTGCAGATCCAAACTCCTATTTGTTCTGGTGCTTAAATTTCTGCTCGATTTTAATAACATATCGATAAACAACTTCAAGTGATGAGATGTCGAGAAAATCCATTTCAGTTTGGATGTATCTGTGTAGAGCCCCATGGTATTTCAGAACCAAATGTCATTCAGAGTCTTTGATACCCAGCTTGGTGCACAAGGTATGGAAGGTATTGGTGAACTCTGGAACTGTTTGGCCCTTCTCTTGCCGTAGTGTGGTCCATCTCATGTACTAGTCCTCATAGTTGCCAATATGGTAATACTGTTCCTTTACCGCATCCACAAAAAAATCCCAAGTGGGATCGGCCCCCATATATTCTAGACTCCTATGTGTAACTTTGCTTTCAGTAAGTTTCGAACCAATGTTTGACATGGGGGAGAGATTTAAGGAGTGCGAAGGTGATCTTTTTCCTGTCGGAAAAATTACAAACAAAGAAATAACCTTCTAATAGATTTAGCCATTTGTCTAGGGCATCCACATCTATCTGACCTTCAAATACGAGAAAATCAAAATTAACCAGTACCTTGAAAGGAGAGGTGCTTCCAAAGTGGTTGTTTGATGAAGATGTAGCTGTTGATATCGACAGACGTTGAAGGATGTGGGAAAAATTCTCCATCATTTTGTCCCTCTGTCGCATGAGAGCTTGCTCAAGCAACATATTGATAGGATCGTCTGCTCTATCGTTTTTCTTTTCTTCTGCCATGGAGGGTTTCTTGGGCGTGCGAGAGCTATTTCCTTCAAGAGAGACAAGCTCAATACCCAACTTCCTATACTCGGACCTCGTCGGGGACATGCACCGAAAAAAAAAACGATCAAGAGCAGTTTGCTTTGATACCACTGATCCAGATTATTTTCGGCATGAAATGAGAGCGGAGATATAATAAATAAATGCACAGAGATATCACATATATCCAATAATATAACAAAAATATATCAGATATGCAACCATAAACTCAAAGATACAATGATACACAATTTCTATTAATGAATGAAATGTACAAAGACTGTAAAAATACAGAGTGAAAGACTCGCTAGAATGATGGCAACTTATCTTTGAGAAGAGATGTGACGGCTACTCGCATTCCCAAGAAGATGATTACAATGAGGTTCTGAAGGCCTTTTACAATAAGCAAAAATGTAAAAAACCCTAGACATCCAAAAACCTAACCGTAGGAGATGAAGCACCAAAAGTCGTGTGGGCCCCGTTTGGGTAAGTTAGTACATCAACTTCCAAGGGTCGTAACTTTTGCATACGATCTTCGTTTTAGGCGAACGATAGCACGTTGGAAAGGTCTAACCAAGAAGAACAATTTTTCGATGGCTCAGGTCAATGGCTCTAGTATTTGCCTCGGACCAAAATCCCCAAAAAACGTCGTTTAGAGCCTCAAAATGATCCTGAAAGTTTGGAACCCGAAAAACTGTCGAAAAACTACGACGATGGAATACCGATTTTCGAGCCAGTGGAATAGGTGGGTGGCCACCAATATCCACCTGGATTAATACTCCTTCCTTAGGAAGCAATTCTCTCCATTATGTTGAGTTCCCGGGGGAGAGGGGGAAGTGTTTGCTGAATCTGAATCTTGGTGAGCTATTTGCCTTGTTGGAGACGTCGTGTTGTTTGGTTTGTGGAAGGTTGTCACAAACCTGTTGCTTGTGGGGTTGAATCTGTTCAATCTGTCGGGCTACATGAGATGTTTGTGTGTAGACGAAATATTTGGGCTTTGCTGCAGTATTTTTGACCCGCTTCTGTTGGATAAAAGGTGCTTGGGCTGAGGCTGTAGTTGTTGCAATATCCTCCTGTTCACCTTTTTAACAAATTGTGAAGAAGCCGAATTTGGTAGCATGAGATACTACCTTGCGGAAATGTTTAGGTGGGACCGTAGTTGGAACTACCTCTGGTATTTTGTAGAGATGACCACCCAAAATAACAATGACACTACAAGGTCGAGACTCATAAATAACATGGGTCTTCCACATATATGGCTGGCCCAAGAGAACATCATAGACATCTAGTGGGGCAACATCACATTATACCTCATCCTTGAAGGGATGAATGCCATATGAAAATCGACACTGCAAGCTGACACAAAGATCTCATCCTTGGTGAAGCCACCCGATGTATATGGTTGCAGGTGTGGTGTTGTCGACAATCCCAACTATTTGACGACCTCTGCTGAGATGAGGTTCTTCTAGCTTCCGCTATAAACAATAAAATGCAGTGGGGTCCCCTTCACCTACATCTATGAATGAAAAAGGCGCTCCTCCTCTTCAGGATCAGTTGGTTCTTCTAGTTGAATTGTTGTGGTCGCGACAATGGCAGTGGGGTCTGCGTCGATGATCTGTCTTTTACCAGTATTTTCAAAATTTGATTTTGAATCAGGGTTTGACTCCTTGTCTTTGATCTCGGCCATCAATGACTATTTTGAGTGACATTCCTCGGTGTTGTGCCAAGGGATTTTGTGGAAATCGCACCATTTTCCAGTGTCCTTCTTTGTCTTCTTGTGACCCTTTTTTTCCTATGGCTTGGACTGATTTTCGAGAGACTGTTTATTAGGGTCGTCTTTATCATACTTTGGTTGTTGCAGATTTGCAGACCCAAACTCCTGTTTATTCTGGTGCTTAAATTTCTGCTCGATAAGCATCACCGAGAGATGAGATGTCCAGAAAATCCATTTAAGTTTGGATGTATCTGTGTAGAGCTCCACGGTATTTCAAAACCAAATTTCATTCGAACTCTTTGATACCCAGTTTGGTGTGCAAGGTATGGAAGGTATTAGTGAACTTCAGAATTGCTTGGCCCCTCTCTTGCCGTAGTGTGGTCCATCTCATGTATTGGTCATCATAGTTGCCAACAGGGTAATATTGTTCATTTACTGCATCCACAAAAAAATCTCAAGTGGGCTCAGCCTTAGATATTCCAGACTTCTTTATGGAACTTTGCTCCCAGTAAGTTTCCCACCAATGTTTGACGTGGGAGAGAGCTTTAAGGAGTGCGAAAGTGATCTTTTCCCTGTCGAAAAAATTATGAACACATAAATAACCTTCTAACAGATTTAACCATTTGTCTAGGCCATCTGCATCTATCTGACCTTCAAATGTGAATGAAAAAGGCGCTCCCCCTCTTCAGGATATGTTGGTTCTTCTGGTTGAATTGTTGTGGTTGTGACAATAGCAGTGGGGTCTGCGTCGATGATCTGTCTTTTACCAGTATTTTCAGAATCAGATTCTGAAACAGGGTTCGACTCCTTGTCTTTGATCTCGGCCACCAATGATTGTTTTGAGCAACATTCCTCGTTGTTGTGTCAATGGATTTTGTGAAAATTGCACCATTTTACAGTGTCCTTCTTTGTCTTCCCGTGACCCTTCTTTTCTCGTGGCTTGGACTGGTTCTCGGGAGAATATTTATTAGGGTTGTCTTTATCATAATTTGGTTGTTGAAGATTCGCAGATCCAAACTCCCATTCTTTTGGTGCTTAAATTTATGCTCGATTTTAACAACATATCGATAAGAAGCACCAAGTGATGAGATATCCAGAAAATCCATTTCAGTTTGGAAGTATATGTGTAGAGCCCCACGGTATTTCAGAACCAAATGTCATTCAGAGTCTTTGATACCCAGCTTGGTGCGCAAGGTATGGAAGGTATTGGTGAACTCCAGAACTGCTTGGCCCCTCTCTTGCTGCGGTGTGGTCCATCTCATGTACTGGTCCTCATGGTTTCCAACATGATAATACTGTTCCTTTAACACATCCACAAAAAAATCCCAAGTGGGCTCAACCCCATATATTCTAGACTCCTCTGTGGAACTTTTCTCCCAGTAAGTTTCCCAGCAATGTTTGACATGGGGGAGAGATTTAAGGAGTGCGAAGGTGATATTTTTCGTGTTGGAAAAATTATGAACAGAGAAATAACCCTCTAATAGATTTAACCATTTGTCTAGGGTATTTGCATCTATCTAACCTTCAAATATGAGAATATCAAAATTAACTTGTATCTTGAAAGGAAATGTGCTTCCAAAGTGGTTGTTTGATGAAGATGTGCCTGTTGCTATATGCAGACGTTGAAGGATGTGGAAAAAATTCTCCATCATTTCGTCCCTCTGTCACGTGAGAGCTTGCTCAAGCAACATATTGATAGGATCGTCTACTTCGTCGTTTTTATTTTCTTCTGCCATGGAGGGTTTATTGGGCGTGTGAGAGTGATTACCTTCAAGAGAGACAAGCTTGACACCCAAGTTTCTATACTCGGACCTCGTCGAGGACATGCACTAAAAAAAAAAAGAAGGATCGAGAGCAGCCTGCTCTGATACCATTGATCCAGATTATTTTCGGCACGAAATGAGAGCGGAGATATAATAAATAAATGCACAGATATATCGCGGATATCCAGTAATATAACATAAATATATGAGAGATGCAACCATAAACATAGAGATACAGTAA
Organism: Picea engelmannii; assembly: GCA_009831015.1. NCBI lineage: Eukaryota > Viridiplantae > Streptophyta > Pinopsida > Pinales > Pinaceae > Picea > Picea engelmannii. The sequence goes on from ML788485.1 coordinate 55,232, forward strand.
TACATAATTTCTTTTAATGAAAGAAATGTACAGAGACTGCAAAAATACAAAGTGAAAGACTCACTAGAATGATGGAAGTTTATCTCTGAGAAGAGATGTGACGACTACTCACATTCGCAAGAAGATGATTACAATGAGGCTCTGAAGGTATTTTACAATAAACAGAAATGTCAAAAACCCTAGACATCCAAAAAACTGACCCTAGGGGATGAAGCGCCAAAAGTCATGTGCGCCGCGTTTGGGTAAATGAATACATCAACTTCCCGGGGTCATAACTTTTGTATACGATCTTCATTTTAGGCACACGATAGCCTGTTGGAAGGTATAACCGAGAAGAACAATTTTCAAATGGCCCAAGTTAACGCCACAAAAATCACTTCGGCCCCAAATTCCCAAAAAACAACGTTTAGGGCCTCAAAATGACCTCAGAAGTTTGGAACTCGAAAAACTGTCGAAAAGATGCGACGGTGGAAAACTATTTTTCGTGCCAATGGAATAGGTGGGTGGCCACCAATATCCACTTGGATCAATCCTCCCTCCTTAGGAAGCAATGGTCTCCATTGCGTTGAGTTCCCTGGGGAGAGGGGGAAGCGTTTGTTGAATCTAAATCTTGGTGAGTTGCTTGCCTTGCTGGAGACGTCGTGTTGCTTGGTTTGTGGAAGGTTGTCACGAACCTGTTATTGGCGGGGTTGAATATGTTCAACCGGTCAGGCTAAATGAGATGTCTTTGTGTAGACGAAAAATTTGCGCTTTGCTGCAGTCTTCTTGACTCGCTTTTGTTGGATAGAAGGTGTTTGGGTCGAGACTGTAGTGGTTGCAGTATCCTCCCGTTCAACGTTTGAACAGATTGTGAAGAAGCTCAATTTTGTAGTATGAGATACTACTTTGCGGCACTGTTTAGGTGGGACTGTATTTGCAACTACCTCTGGTATTCTGTAGAGATGACCCCCCAAAGTAACAATGACACTACGGGGTTGAGACTCATAAACAACATGGCGCTTCCACATCTAGTGGGGAAACATCACATAATACCTCATCCTTGAAGGGTTGAATGCCATATGAAAATCGACACTGATGGTTGACACAGAGATCTCGTCCTTGGCGAATCCACCCAATGTTGTGTGTTTGTGGGTGTGGTGTTGTCGACAATCCCAACTGTTTGACGACCTATACTAAGATGAGGTTCTTTTGGCTTTCGCTATCAACAATAAAATGCAACGGGGTCCCTTCACCCACATCTGTGAATGAAAAAGGCGCTCTGCCTCTTCAAGATCTGTTGTTTCTTCTGGTTGAATTGTTGTGGCTGTGACAAGAGTAGTGGGGTCTACGTCGATGATCTGTCTTTTACCAGTATTTTTAGAATCAGATTCTGAATCAGGGTTCGGCTCCTTGTCTTTGATCTCAACCACCAATGCCCTTTTTGAGGGACATTCCTCGGTGTTGTGCCAGGGGATTTTGTGGAAATCACACCATTTTCCGGTGTCCTTCTTTGTCTTCTCGTGACCCTTCTTTTCCTGTGCCTTGGACTGGTTTTCAGGAGACTATTTATTAGGGTCATTTTTTTCATACTTTGGTTGTTGCAGATTTGCAGACCCAAACTCCCATTTGTTCTGGTGCTTAAATTTCTGCTCGATTTTAAAAACATATCGATAAACAACATCGAGTGATGAGATGTCGAGAAAATCCATTTTTGTTTGGATGTATATGTGTAGAGCCCCACGGTATTTCAGAACCAAATGTCATTTAAAGTCTTTGATACCCAGCTTGGTGCGCAAGGTATGGAAAGTATTGGTGAACTCTGGAAATGTTTGGCCCTTCTCTTGCCGCAGTGTGGTCCATCTCATGTATTGGTCCTCATAGTTGCCAATATGGTAATACTGTTCCTTTACCGCATCCACAAAAAAATTCCAAGTGGGCTCGGCCCCCATATATTCCAGAGTCCTATGTGGAACTTTGCTTTTAGTAAGTTTTGAACCAATGTTTGACATGGGGGAGAGATTTAAGGAGTGCGAAGGTGATCTTTTTCCTGTCGGAAAAATTATGAACAAAGAAATAACCTTCTAACATATTTAGCCAATTGTCTAGGGCATCCACATCTATCTGACCTTCAAATATGAGAATACCAAAATTAACCAATACCTTGAAAGGAGAGGTGCTTCCAAAGTGGTTGTTTGATGAAGATGCACCTGTTGCTATCGACAAACGTTGAAGGATGTGGGAAAAATTCTCCATCATTTCGTCCCTCTGTCGCATGAGAGCTTGCTCAAGCAACATATTGATAGGATCGCCTGCTCTATCATTTTTCTTTTCTTTCGCCATGGAGGGTTTCTCGGTCGTGCGAGAGCGATTTCCTTCAAGAGAGACAAGCTCGAGACCCAACTTTCTATACTCGGACCTCGTCGGGGACATGCACCGAAAAAAAAACCCGATCAAGAGCAGCCTGCTCTGATACCACTGATCCAGATTATTTTCGGCACGAAATGAGAGTGGAGATATAATAAATAAATGCACAGAGATATCACATATATCCAATAATATAACAAAAATATATCAAAGATGCAACCTTAAACTCAGAGATACGGTGATACACAATTTATATTAATGAATGAAATGTACAAAGACTGTAAAAATACAAAGTGAAAGACTCGCTAGAATGATGACAATTTATCTCTGAGAAGAGATGTGACGGCTACTCGCATTCCCAAGAACATGATTACAATGAGGTTTTGAAGGCCTTTTACAATAAACAGAACTGTCAAAAACCCTAGACATCCAAAAACCTAACCGTAGGAGATGAAGCGCCAAAAGTCGTGTGGGCACCGTTTGGGTAAGTTAGTACATCAACTTCCAGGGGTCGTAACTTTTGCATACGATCTTCGTTTTAGGCGAACGATAGCACGTTGGAAAGGTCTAATCGAGAAGAACAATTTTCCGATGGCTCAGGTCAATGGCTCTAGTATTTGCCTCAGACCCAAATCCCCAACAAACATCGTTTAAAGCCTTAAAACGATCCTGAAAGTTTCGAACCTGAAAAACTGTCGAAAAACTACCACGATGGAATACTGATTTTCGAGCTAGTGAAATAGGTGGGTGGCCACCAATATCCACCTGGATTAATCCTCCCTCCTTAGGAAGCAATGCTCTCCATTGCGTTGAGTTCCCGGGGGAGAGGGGGAAGTGTTTGCTAAATCTGAATCTTGGTGAGCTATTTGCCTTGTTGGAGACGTCACGTTGTTTGGTTTGTGGAAGGTTGTCACGAACCTGTTGCTGGTGGGGTTGAATATGTTCAATCGATCGGGCTACATGAGATGTTTGTGTGCAGATGGAATATTTGTGCTTTGCTGCAGTATTTTTGACCCGCTTCTGTTGGATAAAAGGTGCTTGGGCTGAGGCTGTAGTGGTTGCAGTATCCTCCTGTTCACCTTTTTAACAAATTGTGAAGAAGCCGAATTTTGTAGCATGAGATACTACCTTGCAGAAATGTTTAGGTGGGACCGTAGTTGGAACTACCTCTGGTATTCTGTAGAGATGACCGCCCAAAATAACAATGACACTACGAGGTTGAGACTCATAAACAACATGGGGCTTCCACATATATGGTTGGCCCAAGAGAACATCACAAACATATAGTGGGGCAACATCACATTATACCTCATCCTTGAAGGGTTGAATGCCATATGAAAATCGACATTGCAGGCTGACACAAAGATCTCATCCTTAGCGAAGCCACCCGATGTTATATGGTTGCGGGTGTGGTGTTGTCGACAATCCCAACTATTTGACGACCTCTGCTGAGATGAGGTTCTTCTAGCTTCTGCTATCAACAATAAAACGCAGTGGGGTCCCCTTCACCCACATCTGTGAATGAAAAGGCGCTCCCCCTCTTCAGGATCAATTGGTTCTTCTGGTTGAATTGTTGCGGTCGCGACAATGGCAGTGGGGTCTACGTCGATGATCTGTCTTTTACCAATATTTTCAGAATTTGATTTTGAATCGGGGTTCGACTCCTTGTCTTTGATCTCAGCCACAAATGACTATTTTGAGCGACATTCCTCGGTGTTGTGCCAAGGGATTTTGTGGAAATCGCACCATTTTCCGGTGTCCTTCTTTGTCTTCTCATGACCCTTCTTTTCCTATGGCTTGGACTGATTTTCGAGAGACTGCTTATTAGGGTCATTTTTATCATACTTTGGTTGTTGCAGATTCGCAGACCCAAACTCATGTTTGTTCTGGTGCTTAAATTTCTGCTCGATTTTAAAGACATATCGATAAGCATCACCGAGAGATGAGATGTCCATAAAATCCATTTAAGTTTGGATGTATCTGTGTAGAGCCCCATGGTATTTCAGAACCAAATTTCGTTCGGAGTCTTTGATACCCAGTTTGGTGTGCAAGGTATGGAAGGTATCAGTGAACCTCGAAACTGCTTGGCCCCTCTCTTGCCGCAGTCTGGTCCATCTCATGTATTGGTCCTCATAGTTGCCAACAGGGTAATATTGTTCCTTTACTGCATCCACAAAAAAATCTCAAGTGGGCTCGGCCTTAGATATTTCAGACTTCTCTATGGAACTTTACTCCCAGTAAGTTTCCCACCAATGTTTGACATGGGGGAGAGCTTTAAGTAGTGCGGAAGTGATCTTTTCCATGTCGAAAAAATTATGAACGGATAAATAACCTTCTAACAGATTTAACCATTTGTCTAGGCTATCCACATCTATCTGACCTTCAAATACAAGAATATCAAAATTAACCTGTACCTTGAAAGGAGAGGTGCTTCCAAAGTGGTTGTTTGATAAATATGCGCTTGTTGTTATCGACAGGCGTTGAAGGATGTGGGAAAAATTCTCCATCATTTCATCTCTCTGTCGCGTGAGAGCTTGCTCAAGCAACAGATTGATGGGATTGTTTGCTCCGTCGTTTTTCTTTTCTTCTGCCATGGAGGGTTTCTTGGGCGTGTGAGAGCAATTGCCTTCAAGAGAGACAAGCTCGAGACCCAACTTGTATACTCGGACCTCATCGGGGACATGCACTGAAAAAAAAACCAATCAAGAGCTGCCTGCTTTGATACCACTGATCCAGATTATTTTCAGCATGAAAAGAGAGCCAGGAGATAATAAAGAAATGCACAAAGGGTCATACATCAACTTCTCGATGTCATAACTTTTTCATACGATCTTCGTTTTAGGTGCACGATAACCCATTGGAAAGGTCTAACCGAGAAGAACAATTTTTGACTGGCCCAGGTCAATGCCTTTGGCATTCACCTGGGACCCAAATCCCCAAAATACATAGTTTAGGGCCTCCAAATGACCTCTGAAGTTTGGAACTTGAAAAATTGCCACAGTGGAAAACCATTTTTCGAGCCAGTGGAATAGGTGGGTGACCACCAATATCCACCTGGATCAATCCTCCCTCTTTAGGAAGCAATAGTCTCCATTGCCTTGAGTTCTCTGGGGAGAGGGGAAAGCGTTTGCTGAATCTAAATCTTGGTGAGCTGCTTGCCTTACTGGAGACGTCGCGTTGCTTGGTTTGTGGAAGGCTGTCACGAACCTATTGCTGGCGGGGTTGAATCTGTTCAACCGGTCAGGCTACATGAGATATTTGTGTGCAGATGGAATATTTGCGCTTTGTTGCAGTCTTTTCGACCCACTTTTGTTGGATAGAAGGTGTTTGGGCTGAGGCTGTAGTGGTTGTAGTATCCTCCTGTTCACCTTTTGAACAGATTGTGAAGACGTTGAAATTTGTAGTATGGGATACTACCTTACGACACTGTTTAGGTGGGAAAGTAGTTGGAACTACCTTTGGTATTTTGTAGAGATGACCCCCCAAAGTAACAATGACACTACGGGGTTGAGACTCATAAACAACATAGTGCTTCCACATATATGGCTGGCCTAAGAGAAAATCACAGGCATCTAGTGGGGAAACATCACATAATACCTCATCCTTGAAGGGTTGAATGTCACATGACAATTGACACTTCTTGCTGACACAGAGATCTTGTCCTTGACAAAGCCACCTGATGTTGTATTGTTGCGGGTGTGGTGTTGTCGACAATACCAAGTGTTTGACGACCTCTGTTGAGATGAGGTTCTTCTGGCTTCCGTTGTCAACAATAAAATGCAGTGGGGTCCCCTTCACCCACATATATGAATGAAAAAGGTGCTCCCCCTCTTCAGTATATGTTGGTTCTTCTGGTTGAATTGTTGTGGTCGCGACAATAACAGTGGGGTCTGGATCGATGATTTGTCTTTTACCTGTATTTTCATAATCAGATTCTGAATCAGGGTTCGACTCCTTGTCTTTGATATCCGCCACCAATGACTATTTTGAGCAACATTCCTCGGTGTTGTGCTAGGGGATTTTGTGGAAATCGTACCATTTTCCGGTGTCCTTCTTTGTATTCCCGTGACCCTTCTTTTCCTGTGGCTTGGATTGGTTTTCGGGAGACTGTTTATTAGGGTCGTCTTTATTATACTTTGGTTGTTCCATATTCGCAAACCCAAACTCTCGTTTGTTCTAGTGCTTAAATTTCTTCTCGATTTTAACAACATATCGATAAGCAACACCGAGTGATGAGATGTACAAAAAATCCATTTCAGTTTAGATGCATCTGTGTAGAGCCCCACGGTATTTCAGAACCAAATGTCGTTCAGAGTCTTTGATACCCAGCTTGGTGCGTAAGGTATGGAAGGTATTGGCGAACTCCAGAACTACCTGGCCCCTCTCTTGTCGTAGTGTGGTCCATCTCATGTACTGGTCCTCATAGTTGCCAACAGTGTAATACTGTACCTTTACTGCATCTAGAAAAAAATCTCAAGTGGGCTTGGCCCCATATATTCCATACTCCTCTGTGGAACTTTGCTCCTAGTAAGTTTCCCACCAATGTTTGACATGGGTTGGAGCTTTAAGGAGTGCGAAGGTGATTTTTTCCCTGTCAGAAAAATTATGAATAGAGAAATAACCTTCTAATAGATTTAACAATTTGTCTAGAGCATCCACATCTATCTGACCTTCAAATATAGTAATATTAAAATTAACATGTACCTTAAAAGGAGAGGTGATTCCAAAGTGGTTGTTTGATGAAGATGCGCCTATTTCTATCGACGGGCATTGAAGGACGTGAGAAAAATTCTCCATCATTTCGTCCCTCTGTCGCGTGAGAGTTTGCTCAAGTAACAGATTGATAGGATCATTTGCTCCGTCGTTTTTCTTTTCTTCCATCATGGAGGGTTTCTTGGGTGTGCGAGAGTGATTTCCTTCACAAGCGACAAGCTCGAGACCCAACTTGCTATACTCGGACCTCGTCGGGGACATGCACTGAAAAAAAAATGATCAAGAGCAGCTTGCTCTGATACCACTGATCTGTATTATTTTCGGCACGAAATGAGAGCAGAGATATAATAAAGAAATGCACAGAGATATCGCGGATATCCAATAATATAACAGAGATATATCAGAGATGCAACCATAAACACATTGATACAGTAATACACAATTTCTATTAATGAAAGAAATATACAAAGACTGTAAAAATACAGAGTGAAAGACACGTTAGAATGATGGCAGCTTATCTCTAAGAAGAGTTGTGACGGCCACTCGCATTTGCAAGAAGATGATTACAATGAGGCTCTAAAATCATTTTACAATAAACAGGAATGTCAAAAACCCTAGACATCCAAAAACCTAACCATAGGAGATGAAGCGCCAAAAGTCATGTGGGCCCTGTTTGGGTAAGTTAGTACATCAACTTCCTGGGGTCGTAAATTTTGCATATGATCTTCGTTTTAGGCGCATGATAGCCCGTTGGAAAGGTCTAACCGAGAAGAACAATTTTCGACTGGCCTAGGTTAATGTTTTCAACACTCACCTGGGTCCCAAATTCCCAAAAAACGTCGTTTAGGGCCTCAAAATGGGCCCGATAGTTTGGAACCCAAAAAGCTTCTGAAAAACTGCCACGATGGAAAATTGTTTTTTGAGCCACTGGAATAGGTGGGTGGCCACCAATATCCACCTGGATCAATCCTCCCTCCTTAGGAAGAAATGGTCTCCATTGTGTTGAGTTCTCGGGGGAGAGAAGGAAGCGTTTGCTGAATCTGAATCTTGGTGAGATGCTTGCCTTGCTGGAGACGTCGTGTTGCTTGGTTTGTGGAAGGATATCATGAACCTGTTGTTGGCGGGGTTGAATCTATTCAACTGGTTGGGCTACATGAGATTTTTGTGAGAAGATGGAATATTTGTGCTTTGTTGCAGTCTTTTCGATCCGTTTCTGTTAGATAGAAGTTGCTTGGGTCGAGGCTATAGTGGTTGTAGTATCCTCATGTTCACATTTTGAACAGATTGTGAAGAAGCTGAATTTTGTATTATGAGATACTACCTTGTGACACTATTTAGGTGGAGTTGGAGCTACTTCTAGTTTTCTTTAGAGATGACCCCTCTTTAGAGATGACCCCCCAAAGTAACAATGACACTACGGGGTCGAGACTCATAAACAACATGGCACTTCCACATATATGGCTGGCCCAAGAGAACATCAAAGACATCTAGTGGGGAAACATCACATAATACCTCATCCTTGAAGGGTTGAATGCCATATGACAATCAGAACTATTGGCTGACACGAAGATCTCGTCCTTGGCAAAGCCACCCAATGTTGTATGACTACGGGTGCGGTGTTGTCAACGATCCCAACTGTTTGATGACCTCTACTAAGATGAGGTTATTCTGGGTTCCACTATCAACAATAAAATGAAGCGGGGTCCCCTTCACCCACATTTTTGAATGAAAAAGATGCTCCCCTCTTCAGGATCTATTGGTTCTTTTGGTTGAATTGCTGCGGTCGTGACAATAATAGTGGGGTTTGCGTCGATGATATGTCGTTTACCAGTATTTTCATAATCAGATTCTGAATCAGGGTTCAACTCCTTGTCTTTGATATCTGCCACCAATGACTATTTTGAGCGACATTCCTCAGTGTTGTGCCAGGGGCTTTTGTGGAAATCACACCATTTTTCGGTGTCCTTCTCTTTCTTCCCATGACCCTTCTTTTCCTGTGGCTTGGACTGGTTTTTGGGAGACTGTTTATTAGGGTCGTCTTTATCATACTTTGGTTGTTGCAGATTCGTAGACCCAAAATCCCGTTTGTTCTGGTGCTTAAATTTCTGCTCGATTTTAACAACATATCGATAAGCATCACCGAGTGATGAGATGTCCAGAAAATCCATTTCAGTTTGGATGTATCTATGTAGAGCCCGACGATATTTCAGAACCAAATGTCATTCAGAGTCTTTGATACCCAGCTTGGTGCGTAAGGTATGGAAGATATTGGTAAACTACAGAACTGCTTGGCCCCTCTCTTGTCCCAGTGTGGTCCATTTCATGTATTGGTTCTCATAGTTTCCAACAGGGTAATATTGTTCCTTTACCGCATCCACAAACAAATCCCAAGTGGGCTCGACCCCATATATTCCAGACTCCTCTGTGGAACTTTTCTCCCACTAAATTTCCCACCAATGTTTGACATGGGGGAGAGATTTAAGGAGTGCGAAGGTGATGTTTTCTCTGTCGGAAAACTTATGAATAGAGAAATAACCTTCTAACAGATTTAACCATTTGTCTAGGGCATTCGCATCTATCTGACCTTCAAATACTGGAATATCAAAATTAACCTGTACCTTGAAAGGAGAGGTGCTTCCAAAGTGAATGTTTGATGAAGATGTGTCTGTTTCTATTGGTAGGCGTTGAAGGATGTGGGAAAAAATCTCCATTATTTCATCCCTTTGTCGCGTGAGAGCTTTCTCAAGCAACAGATTGATAGGATCATCTGCTCCGTCATTTTTCTTTTCTTATGCCATGGAGGGTTTATTGGGCGTGCAAGAGCAATTGTCTTCAAGAGAGACAAGCTCAAGACCCAACTCGCTATACTCGAACCTCGTCGGGGACATGCATTGAAAAAAAAAAAAAAAAACGATCAAGAGCAATCTGCTTTGATACCACTGATCCAGATTATTTTCGGCACGAAATGAGAGTGAAGATATAATAAAGAAATGCACAGAGATATCACGGATATCCAATAATATAACAGAAACATATCAGAGATGCAACAATAAACATAGAGATACAGTAATACACAATTTCTATTAATGAAAGAAATGTACAGAGACTGTAAAAATACAAAGTGAAAGACTGGCTAGAATGATGGCAGCTTATCTCTGAGAAGAGATGTGACAGATACTCACATTCGCAAGAAGATGATTAAAATGAGGCTCTGAAAGCCTTTTATAATAAACAAGAATGTCAAAAACCCTAGACATCAAAAAACCTAACCCTAGAAGATGAAGCGCCAAAAGTCATGTGGGCCCCGTTTGAGTAAGTTAGTACATCAACTTCCCGCGGTTGTAACTTTTGCGTATGATCTCCATTTTAGGCGCATGATAGCCCATTGGAAAGGTTTAACCAAGAAAAACAATTTTCAACTAGCCCCGGTTAAAGCCTTTGGAATTCATCTGGGCCACAAATCCCCAGAAAACGTCGTTTAGGGCCTCAAAATGGCCCCGGAAGTTTGGAACCCGAAAAACTGCCACGGTGGAAAACTGTTTTTTTGAGCCAGTGGAATAGGTGGGTGGCCACCAATATCCACCTGGATCAATCCTCCCTCCTTAGAAAGCAATGGTCTCCATTGCGTTGAGTTCCCGAGGGAGAGGGGGAAGCATTTGCTGAATCTGAATCTTGGTGAGCTGCTTGCCTTGTTGGAGACGTCGCGTTGCTTGGTTTGTGGAAGGCTGTGACGAACCTGTTGCTGGCGGGGTTGAATTTTTTCAATTGGTTGGGTTACATGACATGTTTGTGTGCAGACAAAATACTTGCTCTTTGTTGTAGTCTTTTCGAACCGCTTCTGTTGGATAGAAGGTGCTTGTGCCGAGGCTGTAGTGGTTACAGTATCCTCCCGTTCACCTTTTGAACAGATTGTGAAGAATCTGAATTTTGTAGTATGAGATACTACCTTGTGACACTGTTTAGGTGGGACAGTAGTTGGAACTACCTCTGGTATTATGTATAGATGACCCCCCAAAGTAACAATGACACTACGGGGTCAAGACTCATAATCAACATGGCACTTCCACATATATGGCTCGCCCAAGAGAACATCACAAACATCTAGTGGGGCAACATCAAATAATACCTCATCCTTGAAAGGTTGAATGCCATATGACAATCGACACTGATGGCTGACATAGAGATCTCGTCCTTGGCGAAGCCACCCGATGTTGTATGGCTGCGGGTGTGGTGTTGTCGACAATCCCAACCATTTGACGACCTCTACTAAGATGAGGTTCTTTTAGCTTCCGCTATCAACAATAAAATTCAACGGGGTCCCTTTCACCGACATATGTGAATGAAAAATGTGCTCCCCCTCTTCAGGATCTGTTGGTTCTTCTGGTTGAATTGTTGTCGCAACAATATCAGTGGGGTCTGCGTTGATGATCTATCTTTTACTAGTATTTTCATAATCAAATTCTAAATCAGGGTTTTGCTCCTTGTCTTTGATCTTGGTCACCAATGACTGTTTTGAGCGACATTCCTCGATGTTGTGCTAGGGTATTTTATGGAAATCACACCATTTTTTAGTGTCCTTCTTTGTCTTCCCGTGACCCTTCTTTTCGCATGGCTTGGATTGGTTTTCAGTAGGCTGTTTATTAGGGTCGTCTTTATCATACTTTGGTTGTTGCAGATTCACAGACCCATACTCTCATTTGTTCTGGTGCTTAAATTTTTGCTCGATTTTAACAACATATCGATAAACAACACCGAGTGATGAGATGTCCAGAAAATCCATTTCAGTTTGGATGTATCTATGTAGAGCCCCACAGTATTTTAGAACCACATGTCGTTCAGAGTCTTTGATACCCAGCTTGGCGCACAACATATGGAAGGTATATGTGAACTCTGGAACTTCTTGGCCCCTCTATTTTCGTAGTGTGGGCCATCTCATATACTGGTCCTCATAGTTTCCAATAGGGTAATACTGTTCCTTTACTGCATCCACAAAAAACTCCCAAGTGGGCTCGACCCCATATATTTTAGACTCCTCTGTGGAACTTTTCTCCCAGTAAGTTTCCCACCAATGTTTGACATGGGGGAGAGCTTTAAAGAGTGCAAAGGTGATCATTTCCTTGTCGGAAAAATTATGAACAAAGAAATAACCTTATAACAGATTTAACCATTTGTCTAGGGCATCCACATCTATCTGACCTTCAAATACGAGAATATAAAAATTAACCTGTACCTTGAAAGGAGAGGTGATTCCAAAGTGGTTGTTTGATGAAAATGTGCCTGTTGCTATTGGCAGGCATTGAAGGATGTGGAAAAAATTCTCCATCATTTCGTCCCTCTGTCGCGTGAGAGCTTGCTCAAGCAACAGATTGATAGGATCGTCTTCTCCGTCGTTTTTATTTTCTTCTGCCATGGAGGGTTTCTTGGGCGTGCGAGAGCGATTTCCTTCAACAGAGACAAGTTTGAGACCCAATTTGCTATACTTGGACCTCGTCGGGGACATGCACTGAGAAAAAAAAAATCAAGAGCAACTTGCTCTGATACCACTGATCTGGATTATTTTCGACATGAAATGAGAGCGGAGATATAATAAAGAAATGCACAGAGATATTGTAGATATCCAATAATATAACAAAAATATATCAGAGATGCAACCATAAACACAGAGATACAATAATACACAATTTCTATTAATGAAATAAATGTACAAAGACTGTAAAAATACAGAGTGAAAGACTCGCTAGAATGATGGCAGCTTATCTCTGAGAAGAGATGTGACGACTACTCGCATTCACAAGAAGATGATTACTATGAGGCTTTGAAGGCCTTTTACAATAAACAGGAATGTTAAAAACCCTAGACATCCAAAAACCTAACCCTCAGAGATGAAGAGCCAAAAGTCATGTGGGCCCCGTTTGGGTAAGTTAGTACATCAACTTCTCGGGGTCGTAACTTTTGTATACGATCTCTGTTTTAGGCACACGATAGCTCGTTGGAAAGGTCTAACTGAGAAGAACATTTTTTTACTGGCCCAGGTCAATGTATAGGACATTCACCTTTTCCCCAAATCCCCAAAAAACATCATTCAGTGCCTCAAAACAACCCTAGAAGTTTCAAACCCGAAAAACTGTCAAAAAAATGCCACGGTGGAAAACTGTTTTTTAAGCCAGTGGAATAGGTGGGTGGCCACCAATATCCACCTGGATCAATGCAATCATCAATTAAATAGCTAATCGCAGGTGGAGTGAGGAGGGAATATAGAATACACATGTGTGGCACATTCCTAGTGATGATCCCAAGGTAAGTGCACCCTCATGGTGATGATAGTTACGTATGCATGCAACACTTGGTATTAATATCGAGGCTTCCATGCAAGACTCCACTCCACTAGTCTAACTGAGGTGTAACTAATTCAAGACTGAAGAGGATGTGATGCCCTCATCTAGGGGATAATATATATGACTAGGGGTTCCCTCAACATATATTAGTCAACCTACGAAAATAAATACTGGGTGAGTGTGTAATATTCCAAACAATACTAGGAATGATCACACCAACTTCCAATAATTCCTTGATGATATTTTCTATCTCATTTTTCTATACAAAAGGATGACAATATCAACACACATTAGGTAACTAACTACTTGGAATTAGTGGTATGTTATGTTCATGCTTACCATGTGAGGGTTGAAGTCCTTGGGGTAGTTCAAAGACTTGTTAGTGTTTGTTCAAAACCAAGCAAAAGTCAAGATGAATCGACTAGTAAGAGTCCTCCAAGACTAGGATGGCATTGAATTAGGAAATAACGCTTGAATGAACCTCTTTTAGAATATTTTACATACAATGAAAAGTGACGATTTCTAGAGAGCCCAATTTGAGACCTTTGAGAGTGTAGCAATGCTTGTCCATTTTGAAGCTCATGTATAACTCTAGGAAATTCATGGTAATTGGACCCAATGTCCTCAACCATTCTACAAACCAAAATGATATCACATCCTCCCATTTTCATAGAAAACATGTGAGTTTTAAAGAAATATTCCCATTTGGAATTTCACATTATCACACTTGGAACCACATTTATTTATCCCCCATTTTCTATCATGTTTTGAAAGTTGTTAATGACATGGATATAACAATGTGTTCCTTTTATAATGTGATGATGAATGAAATTATGGGTATTTTCATTGTCTATTAAGACAATCACCTTCAAGCTATGCTTGATATATTTGACCAAATTCAATGTTTGAGGAGAGGAAATGCCTATCAAGGCACAAAGGGAAATATGGGGATCCTTAAACGATGGTTTGGAGTAGGAATGTCCTCCATGGGAGGGGTGGTTTTCTTTGGAGTCAACTCATATACTTCATCATCAAAAATTTCCTTGAAAATGTCAATAAATAGTTTATGTTCCTTACATTTATGTTGTGGGAAATATTTGTTAGCACATGTATAATAGAGACCTTTGAGTTGAATTTTTTCCATTTCTACACATGACAATTTGTGGACCTTGAGGGGTGGTGCAAGATGTTGAAGTGGCACAAAGTTTTGGTGGTGATGTAGAATTTTTTTTATTCATTTACAGTGGGCATATGTCACAACATGTGCATAACAAGCTAGACGAGAGGCCTTTAGCTAGGTATCGAGGTGATTTATCTCAACATGTGCTTATATTTATTTGTTGAGACCACTAATAAAACATTTCTTGAAATATTCATCCATAAAAAAATTTGTTTTGAAAGAAACAATATATTCTTCTACCTTGCATATTTGACGCAATTTGGTAAGCAATCCCCAAAAAAGTAGTATCCTTTTCAAAGTGAGAAGAAAGGGCTTTCACGAATTGCTTCTAGTTAATCTATCCCTTAATTATATGCTTTCTTAAGCCATTTCCACCACTATGAACAATCCTAATCCAAATATAGAACTCCTTTCTGAGTTTCAACCACTCATCCTCTCTAGCATGGAGGAAAAAGTAGTGTTCCATCTAGTCAACATGTCTTGTAAGATCAGATCCATCAAACTTATTCAGATTGACCATAGGTAATTGATGTAGAATATTGGTGGAACACTCTAGAAAAGGGTTGTAGTGATGAGAGTATTCACCCATGGAACATTCACCACCATTATGCTTACCCTCTAGCTTGTTAAATTTTATCAAAACAAAGTAAGATTTTTCCATAGATGTTATTCATGTGAGTCTAAAGTTGGTCTCGGGTTGTAAAGACATACTATGTGAGGGACTTGATCAATATCATTACTTCAACTGTTTTGTCTTCCATGGATGACATGCTTCTAGTGTGAGTCATAGGACCATGGGGACCACTTGAAGGATTATCAAGGAAGTAGACCAACACGATCAACGTTGTGAGAGAAGGTTGTTGAGATGGGCCATCGGTAAGGGTTTGGTCAACGTTGGGCCCACAGGGTCAACCCAAAGAATTATAAAAGAAATATATCAACATGATGAGATTTCTCATAGGAGACTTTTGAGATATGTCTCCCATAATGGTTTGGTCCAGTGGAAGATTTATTATTATTATTATTCCTATTAGAGTATTTACTCATGCTTGAGTATTATGGTACTAATAGATTTCTCAAGTTCCTTATATTCCAAGTTATGTAGGAATTACATTACATGTGTTGTAGAGGCTAGGGTTTACAAGGTCATAAGAGAATATGAATGCTAGGATCTATATCTCTTTGATATACCTAAGGGTTCCCAACAACAATACTTAGTGTTTCATGATGCTAACCAAGGAGGATAAACTGTACTCTTATCCATACTACTTGATTCCCTAGTATGTGAGAGTGATATCCTGAGTGCTTTGTTCGGTGTACTATAATGAAAACATGACCAACAGGTTTATGTAGAAATGGTTTTAGGTGCATCTAGAGGGATTTTGATATACTTGAGGGTGCGTGGAAGATCAAATATGTATAAAGATTTTATTTAATGTGGCACTGCTCACCAAGTACCAACATAGGTGTACAAGGGTGTCCAACTAAGTCATCTCACTTGTATTCCCCACGTGTATGATTCCCAACCATAGTTTTATCCAGTCAATGACATATCATTGTGTTTAAAGACGTTGGACCATGTCTTTAGCAAAACAATATTCTCTAAAAATTGGGCATGTGTTGGCACATGAAAGTGCTCTGATACCACTTATGGTATACCTTGAAAGATGAAACAATATACTCGAATACATATTGATATAAATGAAACAACAAAAATAAAATATAACGAAATGAGAGTATTGAGGTTGCAACAATAAACAAACCTTTATTGATATTCTAAATAGGAAGCAATGTTCACTTACCTCATTGAGGGGGCAACCTCCAATTAACTAGAGATCCAATACAATATTAATCACTTGGAATTCGATTACAAAACTTCTATCTATATACATAGTTTCTATCTATCCCAAACCCTAACTGCTTAGTGGGGCTTCATTAATGAGGCTACATCAACTACCCAATGGACCTTCTTTAATGAGGCAACCTTACATTATTGATTACACACTAATTGCCTAGTGGATATTATTTAATAAATATGGTCACTACACATTAAGTACTAACCTACTCCTTTAACTGGGGGAGTTAAAGCAAGAACCTAATAGATAGGCATGCCATACACATGCGTTTAATAACCAAGACTTTACAAAATTAAATAATATATTTAATTATTAAATAATCTATACTTGAATATACAAGCATACTTACTTTTCTCATGCCCTCGAACACGTGGTGGAGTAGTTCATGCCACCTACCTCAACACTTATTTGCATAGGAAATGAGATCCTCATGGTCCATAGTCTCCAAGTACTTGACAGGGATATCAACAAACTCATGTCAAGACCTATATTTGGCTACTTGCCTCCTAATTTGAACATTGACCCTTGAAAATATGACTTAATTATATCATCTATGGCCACTCTCACCTCTCAAGCAATTTGGAGAGGTACTTGCAATCTCGGTCAGTAGAGTGACCAATCTATATGGGTAAGGTACTAATGGAGGGGGAAGATGACGCCGGATAGGTATGCAAAAGGAATTTATTCACTCATAGGTATGACCTTTTCTAGCACCATATAATGGAGATGTAAGACTAACATAGTTTGGTTTCTTACTTTCATTTTTTTTTTTGTATAAAACATTCTCCCAAAATAATGTGATACCTTACTATTCCATGGGAACCTCCCTTACCTGGAAGGAATTGATCATAAAAAAAGGAGCACCATGAGGGTATTTAAAATATTGCACCTTGCAGATTTTATGTTGTGGACCTTCTTTAAAATTAAAGATGGATATGTAATTTTTTTATAAATTGTATCCCATCTAGTTGGAATTTGTACTTTCTTCCTTAGTTTGGGCATTGAGTCAACAAATTTTCAACAAACATATTCGTACAAGGCCCAATTAAAATTTGTATACATCAATCAAGGTGCCAAGAGAGTACCGTAGAACAATCTCCAAGCTTTGTTGTCTCTTAGGATGGAGGTCCATTTCGACAAGTTGACCTCATAATTTGTTAATGATGTGACATATAAGAATGATATGTCAATATCTGGATATGATCTTCCCATGGATATCAAATGTAAGATAATAAAGGCGAGTATACAAGGATCTTTTCATATTTGATTTTGGTATATTTCAAACAAGTCTCCTTTCATCTTAATTCATTTGAAAATAAGCTATGGATTATTTCTTTTAAAATGTTTGTAACTTCTTGTTGATCCATTTTCATGTCTTAACCTGTGCATGTTATCCCCAATTCATGCGGATATGGAAGGAGCTCCCTTTTCCTCCCCAATTCATTATCATCCCCAATCCACATCATTCCACATTTCTGCATCACTCTATGAAATAATCATACCCTTCCTCAACACTTGGTTGTTTTCTTCATTTCCTATTTGCGCTATGCAAAAAAACCTTTCATTGAGTAATTTCTTTGTATTCTGCATCAAGTCATTTCTCTGCATTCCACATTGATTAATTTCTTTGCACTTTGCATAAAGACCCCACAATATATTTTTATATTGTTTTGCATTGGCCCAATACTTAGCATATTTTTGGTTGTTTCCCATGCAAATAACTCATCACAAAGTCATTTCCCCGCAAACCATCTCTCCACAACAACCTTTCTCCACATGATCTCTCTCCGCATAGCTTACCGTTTCATAAGATTTGTTGCTCCGTGTTCTCCCTTCGTTGAATGTACCATACTTAACACTTTTTGCATTACATAACCTTTCTCAGTTTCCATTCTCGAGGTGATTTATGGTGTATTTATAATGTCTTGATACACGATATAAGGACGATTGTTAGAAGTAAATGAGGCTTAATGGTCACGTTTTCCCATAGATCGTCTTCTTACAAATGATAATTACTATGAATAATTCACATGCATTCTGAAGGAAAGTGTACATATCAAAGGGATGTTTCATTAAGGACAATTAATGAACTTAGCCATGTATCAGTTAAAGGTCCATAATTTATATCGACCCCCCTCATCTACACATAGTATCTACTTCAAAATCACATACAGAAAGCACATACTATCACACTTGTAAAAAGAAAAAGGAACACTAGTTATAAGAGTGCTCGAGACTCTGAAAACCAAGAGAATGATATAACAGAAATGGAGGTTGAAAAAATTGATGAAGTTCCTGCATGGGAAGTAATTCAAATGGTTGAAAGCCAATATATTGCAGAGGATTTGGCTTGTGAGGGACCAACTATTTTTGAAGAGAAATCCTCGACATTACATCACACTAGATATAATAAAGAATCCAAAAGGTTATGTTAGGGACCTAACCCCTCACGTAGGTAGAATAATATATTTCCATGTAATAAAGGTCAATATTAATAAGGCCTAGCAATAAGGAAGAATAAGTCCAATGTAAGAATACCTAATAGAAGCTTTCACTTCTAGAAGGATCTTCCTCTAGATGGTTCATTTGATAGACATATTTAGTATAAATAGGAGTCGAGGGTATGAGAACTCTTGTCTTGGATATTATTGTAATAGAGCTCTGCTCTGCTGGAGGTTGCCCCCTCGAAGAGGCACGTGAACATTGCTCTCAGTAATCAAAGGGTTCTTTCTGGTGTTATTCTGGCATCATTTTGGTATTATTGTGGTGTTGTTCTGGTTATATTGTTGTTCATCTACCATTTCTAGCTATTTATTTATGTTCTGCATACTTTTTATATCTGGAATATTACAAGTGGTATCAAAGCACCTTCTTGGCAGAAAATTGCGAGTTAATTTTTTTTTCCAGGGTAGAGACGTATTCCAACATCTTTAAGCTACATAGATCTGTCGTCACGTGCATAAACCCACATTCGGGGATTCATACACGAAGGAAATACAAGTGGTACTTAAGCACACATATGTTGGCCACCCTTGTAACCCCTGTTGGTACCCCTTCGAGTGGTAGTGCATTAGACAACACATATATACGGATCGACCTAGATCTCTTGAAGCCCTCCATAGATAAATCGATCGGCCACCTGACTGCTATAGTGTCACTGAGAACAACACTCTGGAAGATACTCTCTAGTACCTGGGTAGTCGGGTAGTACGGCTAAGGGCAAGGTCTAGCCTCCTTAGTTGGTGCCCTGAGATATTGGGCTGAGTACTACTGTTGGACCTCGCACATATATCAAAGAGCTATAGCACAGGGAAAAACCTTGTCTGTAGAACCCTTGAATACCTAACCCTTGGGACGGAAACAAAAACAGAAAAAAACAAGATCTATTGCAGCGCACCTGTGTCTCCTGCATTCGAGTTGCGAAATTTCTACACATTTCTTCCTATTAAGCATTTGAGCATTTCATCACTGCAAAATTCTTCAGATCAGAGTATAACTCTGCGGTAGTAAAAATAAAAGTCTGGATCATGTTGGCACCATTATTTGAGACCTATTTCGTTGGATTTCTCTCTTTTCCCTTATCACAGTCATACCTATCATTTTTCAACAATTTTTTTTCATGTGGACCCGACCCCCTTCAAACACCCTTATTTCAGCTTTACCCCATTGGATTCCACTCGTTGCCCTGCTCATTGTGATACACTTCACCCATAACCCATTTTCTGGGTGGTCCCGCCCACCCCTTTTCGTGTTCCCTCGTCATCATGGCCCATACCCATAGCCAAGACTTGGAAGATCACTTCACTACCTTGCACTCTAATTTCACAGAAACCTAACAAGAAGTGTGACAACTCAGTGCCAATATTGCCAACATCAATCAAAGACGCATTCCTCCATCACCGCCTCAATCATGAAACTCAAAGAAGAGATCAAATAAGACATTACTACCCAACTTGAATCTGTCACTACGATGATATGCACCAAGATGCATATCCCTGCAGATCTTCCCGTATTTGACCCACCTTTGAATACCGAAGGTGAAACTTCCTCTCATTCCTAGAATTTTTAGTCCCATCACTTTCCGCGTGATCTACAAATTTTGCATGTGAATGTGACCAAATTTTATGGATCGGATCCCAATGGCTGGGTAACTCAAATGGAACATTATTTCTCTTTGTATGGCATTACGGATGAGTTGGCCAAACTCTGGTATGGTGTTCTCCATCTAGATCAAGAACATTGGCAATGGTGGCAATGGAGAAAAAATGCCCACCAAGGGTATGTGTCTTGGACACACTTTGTGGCAGAGCTTTATGAATTCTTTGACACTGACACCAACCATTTAGTCTGTTTGACAAAGTTGAAACCATCTGGCACCGTGGAAGACTTTATAGTTTCTTTTGAGAGACTGGCTTTTCGTACAGAGGGCATGTCTGATGCTTTTTTTTTAGAATGTTTTATCAGTGGCATCAAGGATGAGATTCGTGCTCATGTCCTCATGGCTTGGCCTCAGATTTGGGTGGACGCTACTAAAAGAGCTAAGGAAGCACAACATGTGCTAGTTGTGGAGCCTGATTATCTTCATGATTCAGAGGTCTTTTGTTTTCAACCGTGTTTATACCCCATGAAGTATTTACACCCCATAAGTATATACACTCTTCCATGTGGGGGAGTACAGAGGGGGGTTACCCCCTTTGCGGGGTCCAAGGGGGCTATCCCCTCGACTGGGGGGTCTGGGGGCAAGCGGGCCCCCAGTGGGGGCAGCATCCCCCGAAGGAAAAATTGCATTGTAAATGTATATTGTAATTTAATTGTAAATTTGGACCGTTCATTATAAGGTCGCATATCTAATGGTAGAAATTATGTTAGGGTTTTTTTCCCTAGAAGGCAACCCTCTTTTATGAGGGAAATGTATTGCGGCTAAGTATGATATTGAATATTGTATTCTGAGATAGGAGACAGTGAGAGAACGAAGAGGAAGTTACAACGCTTTTGTTGTAGGTTGTATCCCTTCATTTGCTAGATAATAATAAAGGAAGGACCTGAAAATTTCTCTGGTGGACGTAGCCCACACTGGGTGAACCACATATATCTGTTTCTCTATTGTATTATGTATCTTCTATGTTTTATTTCCGCATTTGTTTTATTTTATTGCTTCGCGATCCTGTTTTTCTTACAACATGTTGTCTCTTCTCAAAACAAAAAACCCTCCTTTATTCCTCACACTAAACCAGTAACTCCCACTCCTCCTTCTACTCCACTAAAGATCCATAAATTGACCAGGGCCGAAATGACTGAAGGTTAAATCAAAGGCCTTTGTTATAATTGTGATGACAAATATTTTCTGGGACACAAGTGTAAGGAACAAAAGCTTTTTATGGCCATCTCGGGGGATGTTTCAGAAGAGGATGTTGAGGCTCCCCTTGTGTCCGTGTCACCTGAACCCACTGACATAACCCCTCCCTTTGACCCTCCCGAAGTAGAACCAATCATTTCCCTAAATGCTCTCATTGAATTCTCTGCTCCCCAAACCCTCAAGCTAATTGGTTACATCAAGCATAGGAAGGTCATCATTCTTGTTGATAGTGGAAGAACCCGTAATTTTATTCATCGCCACATTGCCCAAAAAACTAATTGCTATATTCGTGCTGTCAATAATTTCCAAATCATGATTGTCAATGGCAACTCCATGAAATGTGGAGGGTGTTGTGAAAATGTGTGTCTCCAAATTGGTGACTAACACCTGAAATCTCATATGTTTTCTATCGACATGGGTGTTTGTGACATTGTGTTGGGTGCAGAATGGCTAAGGACATTGGGTCCCATTCTCATGGATTTTAAGGAATTAACCATGCAATTTGACCAGGAGAGCCAACAATATAAGTTCCAAGGCATCACCGTTGGTTCCCTGGAGATCATTAATTCCCATCGCATGGAAAAGTTGCTAAAAAAATGTCATTCTGGTATTATTGCCCAACTCCATGCCATACAAGCAACTGAGACACCCTTTGTGCCGCAGAACCTCCAAGCCATCCTCTCTAAACATCAAGTGGTTTTTTCCACTCCCCAGGGAATCCATCCTTCCTGTGGTGTTCACAATCATTCCATTCCCCTTGTCCCAGGCAACCTTCCTCCCAATATTTGTCCCTATCATCATCCCTTTTCCCCAAAAAATGAAATTGAGAAAATGGTTCAAGAACTGCTCAATGCATGTGTTATCCACCCTAGTACGGGCCCCTACTCTTATCCTGTGGTCATGGTCCTTAAGAAATAAGGTTCTTGGCACACGTGTCATGACTTTCACACCCTCAACAAACTCACCATTAAAGACAAATTTCCCATTCCTATCATTGATGACCTCTTGGATGAATTAAGTGGTGCCCAGTTCTTTACTAAACTTGATCTTCATTCTGGCTACCACTAGATCCGTATGAAAGAGGCAAACATTCCTAAGACTTCCTTTAGAACTCATGAGGGCCACTATGATTTTTTGGTCATGCCCTTTGGCTTGTGTAATGCTCCCTCAACTTTCCAGAGCCTCATGAATCATGTCTTCCATCCTTTTCTTCGTCATTTTGTCTTAGTTTTCTTTGATGATATCCTCATCTACAACAAAACCTAGAAAATCCATCTTGATCATGTGGATCGTGTTCTCCATTTACACTCTCAGCACCAAATTTTCATCAAACAATCTAAATGTGCTTTTGGTGCCTCAAAAGTCGAGTACTCGGGTCATCTTGTTGGCAAGGCCGACGTTAGGGTGGATCCTAAAAAGATTGAAGTTATGCAAGATTGGCCTCACCTAAAGACTCTCAATATCTTGCGGGGATTTCTGGGTTTAACAGGTTATTATCACAAGTTTTTTAAGAATTATGGAAAGATTGCGACACCTCTCATTGCACTCCTTAAAAATAATTTTTTCATAGGCTTTTCAAACCTTGAAGATGGCCATGTGCACCACTCCAGTCTTGGCCCTTCCCGATTTCACAAAGACCTTTGTCCTGGAATGTGATGCTTCGAGGAAAGGAATTGGCACTGTCCTTATGCAAGAGGGTCGGCCTTTGGCCTTTACCAACAAACAACTGTCTGAGAGAAATTTGGGAAAATCAATCTATGAAAAGGAAATGTTGGCTAATTCTGCATGGCGTGGATCTTTGGCACCCTTATCTATTGGGGAAACGCTTCCAATTTAAGACAGATCATCAAAGCCTCAAATATTTTATTGAACAACGTCTTTCCTCCCCTGAGCAACAAAAATGGGTGACTAATCTCTTTGGATATGATTATGAGATCATTTACAAGAAAGACAAAGACAATGTGGTTGTTGATGCACTTTCCAGAAAATATGAAGATGAAGAGTCCCTTTTTTCTCTCTCTTTCATTGTACCAGATTGCCTCCAAGTTGTTTTCTAGGAATAGCTACACGATCCCAAAAGTTTGCATTTGATACAAAAATTGCAGTCCAATTCTCCAGTTTCCCCAGGGTACTCTTGGCTCAATGATGATATTCGATACAAAGGCTGTTTGTATTTAAGTAAACAGTCAAAACTTAAATCCACGGTACTTTCTGAGCTTCATGCTACACCCATAGCTAGGCACTTGGGGTTTACCAAAACCTATGACAGGGTCAAACGTTCTTTTTTCTGGGAGGGTATGAAACAGGATGTTCGTAATTTTGTGGTTGAATGTGATGTTTGTCAATGCAACAAGGGAGAAACAATCAAATCTCCTGGCACACTACAACCGCTTCCGATTCCACCTGCTATTTGGTGGGATATATCTATGGATTTTATTGTAGGATTACCTAAATCAGGGAATAAATAACTCATCATGGTGGTAGTTGACCGTCTTTCCAAGTATGCTCATTTCTATGCTCTTCAACACCCATTTACATCATCCACTATGGATCAAATTTTCATGGATCATGTCTTCAAGCTTCATGGCATGCCACATTCTATTGTTTCTGATCGCGATCCAACTTTCACCAACAATTTTTGGCAAGAACTTTTCAAACTACAAGGCACCCAATTCCATCTCAACAAATCTTATCATCCCCAGATTGATGCTCAAACTAAAGTTGTCAACAAATGTTTGGAAACATATTTGAGGTGTTTTGCATCAGAAAGGTCGAATCAATGGGCTCAATGGTTACCGCTAGCTGAATGGTGGTATAACACTTCATACCATACAACTACGCGCATGACTCCTTTTGAAGCGGTATATGGACAACAAACACCTTCAGTTCTCTCATATTTTCCAGGTGTCTCGAAGGTCCAGGCGGTTGACCAAACACTTACAGTTCGAGAGGCTATTCTCCATACCCTCAAAGAGAATTTGGTCATGGACCAGAATCGCATGATTCAACAAGCAGATCAAGGTCGGTCTAAACATCAATTTGTAGAAGGGGATCAGGTGTTTCTTTGACTGCAACCTTACAAGAAAAATTCCCTCAAGGCTGACCATTGTCAGAAATTGGCGCCCAAATTTTGTGGTCCTTATACCATTCTCAAGTGTGTGGGATAGGTGGCCTATCAGTTAGCTTTGCCCAGTCATTCTAAGTTCCATCCTATTTTTCATGTTTCCTGCGTAAAGAAGGTGCTTGGAACTAAGTGCCAAACTCAAACCAACCTTCTTGAGTTGGATGGAGAAGGCTCCATTTGGATACAACCATAAGTAGTTTTGGACCAACATGAGTGTGAGTGAACCATCAAGGAAGTGTTAGTCCAGTGGAAAGATACAAATCCAACAGATGCCACTTGGGAACCAACTACCATTCTGCAGCAATTTCCCCATCTCAAGCATTGAGGACAAGGCTGCTTTTAAGGGGGAGGAAAAGTTAGGGACATAACCCCTCACGTAGGTAGAATAATATATTTCCATGTAATAAAGGTCAATATTAATAAATCCTAGCAATAAGGAAGAATAAGTCCAATGTAAGAAGACCTAATAGAAGCTTCCGCTTCTAGAAGGATCTTCCTCTAGATGGTTCTTTTGATAGACATATTTAGTATAAATAGGAGTCGAGGGTATGGGAACTCTTGTCTTGGATATTATTGTAATAGAGATCTGCTCTGCTGGAGGTTGCTCCCTCGAAGAGGCAAGTGAACATTGTTGTTAGTAATCAAAGTGTTCTTTCTGGTATTATTCTAGCATCATTTTGGTATTATTGTGGTGTTGTTTTGGTTATATTGTTGTTCATCTGCCATTTCTAGTTATTTATTTATGTTATGCATACTTTTTATATCTCAAATATTACATGTTATAGATAGAGAAAATTAATGTTAAGAACCAGAAGGTCACTAAAAATATAATTCAAAGGTTGATGTCGTAGAAGTAGGACCCTATGGAATTACCCAATTACACTTGACCACTAGTGATGTGATTTCCCATTCAATTACAAATAATGAATTGGAAAATATTAGACTGAAGAAGAGGACAAGCGAGTTGGAAGATGCTTTTTTCCCCATAACCAATTCCCGAAGCAACACCTAGGACACATTCTAAATTTAAGAAGTCTACCAAACTGTTAATTGGCATTATAACATAAATAAACAATTGAGTACAATTTTGGAAGCATGGGAGGTTAGTAAAAATCTAATTAACCTAGAGCACATAATTTCTTCTCTTACGAATTATCTTCAACAAGACCTGGACAATGACGAGTATTTCTATAAAAATGATCTAAGTACATTTATATCAAGAGTGTTAAACAACAATGATCTCACAAGGAAGTAGTAGGATATACCTTCCAAGAGCATAATGAAATCGACAAGAGATGGTTGGATCGCAAGGACATATATCCTTCAAGAATTAATTTCTACTTGTAAAAAATTGGAAGCAAAAATAAGTGATTTATTCTTGAAGTCTCTTGAAATAGTCAAAGAAATCAAAGGCCCACCACTAATCAAAGAGGCCACATTGCTAACCAAAGAACAGTTGGAATCTGATTTAAATATACTCAATATTTCATGGGGTAGTGAGTTTGATAACCTCACTAACTTCCCAAAAGATGAGATCAAATGATGGTTGGTTAGTTTCGTTAATGATAATGAAGACCATATGACCTCAATACAAGAATCATGCTCCGAATGCAAATCTATAAAGGATGAGTTATTTTCACTTAAGGTTAAACAAGATATAATGGTTCCACCGTTAAAATATTATATTGAAAATTGGTTCAAAGGTATGTTGAATGCAATAACTAATCCTCCATAACTTCCAAGAAGTGGTTACATTGGATAGGGTCAAGTTTGAGCTACATATTTGAAGATTCTTTCCAAATCAAAGTGAGAGATCCATCCATCATGTTCCACTTTCAATTTTTTTGCGAGCACATTTTTATTCGAAGCATTTCCATTTATTTCATCTCAATCTATGATCATCCAACTTTATTTGTTTACTACTTGCCTACATAGACGATCTCTGGTTGTATCTTTCCTTCCTTCAGGTTACCTTTGTTATCTTATATATGGTCCACATGAGCCCCATCCCATTCCAATAGGAAAAATGCATTTCATTTTATCGTTTAAGTATCATAAATATTATGTAGTGCTATTTTTGCACACATTTTATTTGATCTTGAACAAAAAACTTGTAATATTCTTTTAAGAATTTTCATAGAGAGCTATTTCTAGAGCTCATAAATTTTGTGGTTTCTGACTTTAATTAAAGCATGAGATCTCAAGTATGTGCCTCCTTTACATATTTATAAGTTAACTGTTTGAAATGATTTAAAGCCTTATGTTTTGGATCTTCACTTTACTTTTTGTCTCATGAGTCTTGTAATTTTTAAACTTGTGAAGTAAAGCAATGCATACATATTCTTAAGAAAAACAAAAATTAATCAATGAATCATACACATAGTATACAGTGATTTACGTTGGAAACCCTTAACTGGGAGAAAACCATCCTTCCTTGGTGCCACACCTCTCAACTCTTCATCATCTTAATTTCACCATTCACAACACATTATATACAATATTTTAGGTATTTTGTAGCTACCAAAACCCTAATCCCTTAATCTGGGATTGATTTAGAAAATCGCTAAAAATAACGAAAAAAACTAAAATAGAAAAAACTGCCCCCCAAACAATTTCTGGGCACTGCCATAGAGCCTAAGTATTTTCCTAAGGAGGGTGGCCCAATCCTGTTCCCTTGCGACCCCCCCACGGAAAAGCGTTCGACGCACATGTACACAAAGATCGACAAGTGGTGGGATGGTCAGACCCCGTCGTCAAATCCGACACACACACCCACACACATGCAATGAATATAACACATATCTAACACTTGATTCAAATTATTTCTCTTATCTTATAAATGGACTTGATGTAATGGATAAAGTTATTGCTGTTGATATTGGTAGCTACGCGAGGTATTTACCTCCACATGTAAACCCGACGAGAATAGAATATTCCAAAAAGCAAGAAGAAACCTTAATGAGCTGGCTAATAACCCTAGAATACAAGTCGACTCAAGAGGATAACTTGTATTAGGTTATTAGCCTCCAAGAGAAGAAGTCAGCTAGAAGAAATATTATATACTAAAGAATTAGTATCGAGAATGAGAAGTCGGCCCTGGCAGTCTACCAAATTTAGTATAAATACAGGAGGCCAGTCTTCATTCTAGCCAACATTCTCATAACTGCAGAGCACACTTGTGCACATTGCAGTTTGGCAGTTTTGTGCGCAAGACTGGAGGAGACCTGCCGTTGCAATTGCTGCGGCTAGCAGATTTCGTTTTGGCTTGGACTATCTCTTGGTTATGGTTTGGACTATCTGATCAGCTCTTGTTTGGTGCGCTATCCTTGGAGAAAGGTGCGCTACCCTTTGTTTGGCTATCTAGCCTAGGGTTTTCTTTCAGAATGATTCTCTGTCAAGGTTAAGGTGCTCGGAGGGTGGCTTCAGCCTATGGTTGGGTGACAATAGTGATATTTTCTATGGTAAAACGAGCACATCCATTATATTCTAACAGGTTATGGGCACACACCTCCTTCATTCAGTCTAACCACTGGAAGGGAGCATAGCCATAAGGATATTAATCTCATTGAATAATTGTCGGTAGGGTTTCTAGCAGGAGCAGTCACCAAAGAACGATCGCTAGGGTTACTAGCAGATGCAGTTGCAAAAACCCTAACCCTCTCGTTGAGACACCTTAAGTGAAGGGATTGACCTAGTTTCTGGATAGACCAGTGCGCCCTAGCCTAGCACATCTCCTGGTACTCTCAACAAGCCAAGACCCCAAGTTTGAGTTTTTGGTCAAATCTAGGGTTGACCAAGTCAAAGAAGCCATGACCTACTCTATGAAGTCAGAAAACAAGCTAGATGGAGCTTCTAACTTCAGAGCATGGAAGACAAGGATTGACCTCATCCTTGCCAAGAATAAAGTGCTGGATATCATGAATGGAAAGATCGTGGAACTAGAGTTTGAAGAAGGAAAAGAGAAAGAACCGCAGAACATTGCAGTTATGGAAAAGTTCAAAGACGGTGACATCAATGCCATGAGTATCCTAGTGGACTCTATAAAATACCACTTGATACCCTACATCTCCCATATTGACTCATCAAAGAAGATGTACGATGCCCTAACAAACCTCTTCTCAGTCAGAAGCATTGGACAAGTAATGAGTTTGAAGAATGAGCTCCGTGACATGAAGATGAATGATGATGACATCATAACATCATACTTTGTGAAAATATCTCAGTTAAGAGATCACCTACAAGTTATTGAAGAGATCATTTCAGAGAAGGAATTAGTAAACATAGTACTCAATGGTCTTCCCAAGACATGGGATGCATTTGGTGCAAGTAGGAACACGAGGAAGGAGTATCCTACATTTGAAGAACTTTGGACTTGTTGTGGTAAAGAAGAATCAAGGATCAATGCAAAAGAGAAACCCCAAAATAAGTACGATGATCAATCCTTCACATCAAGATTCAAGAAGTTCAGGAACAAAAGGAAGTTTGGTTCAAGAAAGAAGCCAAATCAAGAGAAATATATGTCAGAAATACAATGCTTCAATTGTCGAAAGTATGGTCACTACAAGAATCATTGTCCTGAGCTAAAGAAAAGGAAGGATACACACAGAGCATCGGTTGCTGAAGAAAAGGAACCTACAAAGAAGACCAAGTAGGATAAAACAAACTTCTTCTTCTAAGATAAGGTAACAACACTCCTCATTGTTCTTGTACATACCATGTTTTCTGTACATATCTTGCATATCTATTTCTTAGAAGATAATATGTTCAAAGAAAAACTATACTTATGAAAGAACAACAAGATAAACACTGTTATCACTATGACTATAAGACAAGTTGCAAGATAAGCCCAAATTAGAATCAATCTTGAAGAAAAATAAACCTAGAAGAAGTAAACATAGAAAGAAGTCAACAATCAAGAGGAAATTGGAAAAAGATTTGTGACACTTTGCAGAAGGAAATAAGGATGCAGACGGAAGCGTGGACTCTCCTAGATGGAGGGAGCCAATTATATATTACCAAAAAGACCATGCATTCATACATGAAGCAAGGATTAGAAGGGAGATAATCCTATGATCCATTAAAGGTGATAAAGTATATATCCATGGTAGCAACCATGAAAAGCAGTACGTGTTCAATTTGACCTTAGAAGAAGTCTTCTTCGAAAAGAAGCCTTAAAAGTGTCTCTGGTTGTCCATCCACATCCACGATCCTATGATGAAAGAAGGAAAAACAACCAGTTATTGTATCAAGAATCACAAGATTACCATCCTGATATGAAATCACTAAAAGCAATCAAGCAGAGGAACTAAAAGTTGTGATGAAGAACAATGTATGGAAGACTTATGAATATAAGCATTGCGATATCCAGAACTAGAGGTTTTCCCAGATGGAGGGAGAAGACTATGATGATTGCTTGTTCCAGTAAACCAGACATACCTCTACATAAGCCAATATATCGTCCGCAATATCCATAGGTTGGAGTTTACATGTAAAGCAACCTCAAGGCTTTGAGGTATACCAGAAAGAGACCCTTGTCTGCAGATGGAAGAAGACAACTTGGTGGAGAATCTCCAGTGCACAACATAAGTGTGGTGAATACTTTCTATAATAGAGATATTGTATCAGAATGATTACTCAGAAGATCAGGATGATGGATTGTCAATCCATGACAAAGATCTCGTGATGACAAAAGAAGTGCCACATGGATATGTTCCAGTTTAAGCCTTGACACGATGTTATGAGCTAGCAGGAAACAAAAGAACCGAATTCAACTATGATATACTGTAATGATCAAAGTTATATGAAGCCTTCAGAGAAAACTAGTGTTCTAGAAAGACCGAAGTATATTGAGATCAAGCATTACATTCTCTGTGGTGAAGTCCAGAAAAGAGAAGTGGTTCTCCAATATATATCTCCACAGATGAGAAGATAAGAATATATTTTGGTAAAGCTTCTGTCCAAGATGAAAGAGTTTGTGTACTCAGGCTGGAGCTCGTGGAGATGACTTCCATATTGAAAAAGGAAGATATGAATCCCAGGTTGGGAGGGAGCACTGATGTGTTATTGATTTATGGACAGTCATTTTTTAGTTTGAAAAATGGTCCAGGATGAGCAGTTCCTTTCCAGTTCGGAAAGTGGTTTGAGATTTCTGACGGACAAACATTTTCTAGTTCGAAAATGGTCCAGATCGAATAGTCATTTTCGTAATGAAAATGGTTCGATGGATTGTTGATGTACCATAGACAACGATTTCCCATCGTGGTTAACATGGGGAATGGTCTAGGACAATCTCTTTTTTTTATGGTTAATCAAGAAGACTGGTCCGCCTCATCGAACAATCATTTTTTCGAGGATCACAGTTGTGAGAAGATTCAAAGAATGGTCCATTTTGGAAGTTGATGCAGGACAATCATTTCCTTTGGAAATGGTCCGGACATTCATTCCTTAGGGAAGATTCATTCTCTCCAGGTTGCACTTTGTTTAGTGCCGGAGGAATGGACCAGGGAGGGGAATGGTCCAGGTTCAACAATTAGGGACATACATTCCTTAGGGAAGACTCATTCTCTCTAGGTTGCACTTTGTTTAGTGCCGAAGGAATGGCCCAGGGTGGGGAATGGTCCAGGCTCAGAAATCATGACAATTATTATTCCTTGCACTAGAAGAATAGTCTAGATAGCTCATCATTGATGTTTGCCTTTCTGAGGGCATATGCTCTTCCATATCTCACAGATGTGAGTGGAAGAATGGCCCAGATGATTCAGTTTATATCATAACAATGTTTTTTGTGCAGGTTGATATCAGATGATTGTTATGGATAATGCATATCTCTGGACAGTAGATGCATGCCGCTGTGGTGGATGTGTTCCATTGATTATGATTATATGTCATTGATCAAGTCTGTGTGCTACTTGGAGTGGTAGTGTACCACTGGATTGTGGTTGTGTACTACTATGGATAGACACAGTTGTGTTCTATTGAATGATATTGTTCTGATTGCCTTGAAGACTATCGACAATGTTGGATATTATTATCAGTTATATGGATGATCAATGGACAAAGATTTCCCAGACAGGAAAATGGTCCAAGACATTTATTATTCGAGGACATATGTCCGGATTAGAAGAATGGATCTTGTGTCACTCTGTGGAGTGAGTGACTTATCCAACATCATGTCTGATTACTCAGATGGAGTATGGTTTCGAGAGATGATGCAACTAATGACACTGATAATGATGATAGCGCTCATGATCTAGTCATGAGATAGTCTATACGACTATGTTGATGCTACCAAGTGAATGGTATGTTTTTGCTCAAGACCATTACCTTCAATACCTCCCTAGCTAGGAGGGAGTGTTGATATTATGGTAGCTGTGGAAGGTGTAAACCTGACGAGAATAGAATATTTTAGAAAGCAAGAAGAAACCCTAATGAGCTGGCTAATAACCCTAGAAGACAAGTCGACTCAAGAGGATAACTTGTATTAGGTTATTAGCCTCCAAGAGAAGAAGTTGGCTAGAAAAAATATTATATACTAAAGAATTAATACCCAGAATGAGAAGTCGGCCCTGACAGTCTACCAGATTTAGTATAAATACAGGAGGCTAGTCTTCATCATGGCCAACATTCTCAGAACTGCAGAGCACAATTGTGCGCACTGCAGTTGGGCATTTTTGTGCGCAATTCTGGAGGAGAGCTTCCGTTGCAGCTAGCAGATTTCGTTTTGGCTTGGACTATCTCTTGGTTATGGTTCAGACTATCTGATAAGCTCTTGTTTGGTGCACTACCCTTTGTTTGGCTATCTAGCCTAGGGTTTGCTTCCAGAATGATTCTTTTTCAAGGTTAAGGTGCTTGAAGGGTGGCTTCAACCTATGGTTGGGTGACAATAGTGATATTGTCTATGGTAAAACGAGCACATCCATTATATTCTAACAATTGCATATATTTTAATTGAAGTCATTATTTTATGTTTGTTTTGCCGCTTGGTCCACTCTCACATGCTAATGTTATGAATGGATAAATCTTCTACTTGAATACAATAATTTATAATATGAGTGAGATAGAGGAGCACCACCTCTATAAAAACATAGGGAATAATGTTATCGAGTGAGGTTGATTCCCATTTACTTTAAAAAGTCTTGGTGAACAACACTTCTTTACATTGAGAAGTAAGGCTATTAGAAGTAATAATTTTTCCATGGAAAGCCTCATAGAACTACCACATTTGGAGTTATAATTTGATATTTGGATACATGTTTGAGGGAAAAAAATGATTTTAATGTTGAAAATTAGTGAAATTTCTTGAAATTTATCTTTTTTTTTGTTGCCCTTTTCACCTTCATAAATGTTTCTTAACCAATGTCCATACAATTATGTTAGTAAAATCAAGTTCACTATATGGACATCGGTTAAGTGACGCTTATGAAAGGGAAAAAGAACAAAAAAAAAGACAAATTTAGAGAAATTTCACTAATTTTTGACATTTCAATTGCTTTTTCCCCTCAAATGTTGAATCTCCAAATGATGTCAAATAGTCAAGGTTACTTGTGTACAAACTAATCTATAGCAAGCTAATGTTTATTAGTTAACATGTTTGGCAAAAACAATTCTTACGAGAATAAACCTGACGAGTATTTTATACTTTCAACATTTCTGATAAAGTTTGTTTGTTTGTTTGTTTGTTCATTTGTTACTTTTAATTTTAGAAAGAAACCATGCAAAAAAAAACCATATTTTTTGTCTAAAGAGTTCAAATAAGGTGATATATTAGAAGTGCTAAATTCTGGTACCTTTACTATATTGTTAAACTCATTATTTTCCCCATAATCAAAATTTTATTCACTTAAAATTTGTAAAGTTTTTTGAATTCTATACATGTTAAATTATTTGATTGTATGCTTGTTGCACTATTGAATGGGTTGAATAATTTGTTGAAATAGAAAAAAATGTCAAATAACCCTAATTCAAGTGTTGGTGCATGTGGTTGGTTGGCTTATATGGAAGAATTAATCAAATAAGCCTTGGATCTCACCATGGATATTCATGTTGATGAATGCAATTATTTTGCAAATACAAACAATCATAAAATCCATCTCTAAATGATCCCAAACTTCCTAATATTGGTGATGGAAAATGCTATTGCCCTTACATGAACTCCAAAGGAATAAAAGAAAAAGAAGTAACATGGAAACAAATAGAAAACGTTGCTTAGATCATGGGCACCTGAAAGTGGGAATCAAATATTACCCCTTGGTAAGATAGATGAAACATGTTTTTCTTATTTTTTAAAAAGTTCTAAATGTTTTAATATTTTGATACTAATTATATTTATTTATTTCTAATTATTTCTAATGCTATAATTTGTAGTAGAGATGATAAGGGCGATGGAATTAAAGATGATCCTATGAAAGAAAATGACATATTAGGAGCGCTAAGTTTTGGTACCTTTACTATATTATTAAACTCATTATT
>ML788485.1:94254-124499 GCA_009831015.1 Picea engelmannii
TTGGTTACTTGTTTATCCAATTGTAATAATTGATTCCTAAGATATGAGAGGCTAGATTCCCCAACATAGGAATTACCAGAGAAACCCCTATGCCACATGGGAATGCAGCATGGGGAGGACATGTTGTTGACAAAAAACACATGAAGCCCAAAAGATAAAGAATTTGGAGAAGGGTCGAGAGTATAGTTCCTGATATTCTTGCCAATAATTACATGGGAACAACAAACAAAGGATTGACACCTGAGGGATCGAACTAGGGTATCGTGGGGAGAAAAAATGCTTACCTCAAATTTCTGAGACTGGAAAGGGGGTTAGCAAGAAGATCTACAAAATTTTAGGATAGAGAGAAAAAAACGACCACGGAGAAGCTTGAAGCCAACAATGCAAAAAACAAATACCAAACACCATCCACCTCCATGGTTCACCCTGAGCAAACATTGAGCCGAAGTGTATTGATATTCCTGACCCCAAAATTACATTAGATCCATTAGATTTAACAACATACTTCACAACTCTGCACAAGAAATAAAACTCCCACATCTAGAAATGATTACGTGGATGGAGCAAAGATAAGACAAAAAGTATGAGAGGTTGGATTGAAGGGAGCTCAAACATTTGAGCATTTATGGTAGATGGATTGAGAAGACTCGTGGCATCTCATGGGGAGTGAAAAGGACAATGGTCAATAAAAAATTGGAGGAGTTTAAAATTAAACCCAATTTTGTAAATTTTTAAAAGAGTCACGAGACAAGAGGTTAGGGGGGACAAACCAAAGTTTCATCTAGATTAGAAGAGATGATCCATTTCCTTAACTGAGAGGATTTCTTTGCTAACCCATCGACTCTCTCGTTGTTACCTCTTACAATGTGAAAGAGTTCAATTTCATCAAAATTTTCAGCTCTTGGAGAATACGTGAATAATTTGCATTGTCTTTTTCCATTAATTTGCTTTGATGGTCCCTGATATATTTGATAACTATCTCTGATTTCCCCATGAAAGCCAAGGACTTGATTCATTCCGTATTGGCTAATCAAAGTCCCATGAAAAGAGTAAGGGACTCAACATGATTATTTGAAGCTTTCGCTAATAGTCAAGAAAACAAAAACTTCTCTGATCCATTAGGGCCATAAAGACCCCCCCCCATTCCTGCCACCCTTGGATTGGTTTTTGAGGCTTCATCAAAAAAGAGAATATGGTGTCCTAATGTTTTCTTCGAGAGAAGGAACTCTTCTTTACTTAATCTTATTTGCCAATCCTTTACGATGGAGTGAGAGGAGACCTTAGGTTGAGAGACAAGCCTGAGATGGAGGATATTGAAGAGACAGTTTCACTTTTCTGTATCGATATTTTCCAAGGCTAAGTCTTTGATCCCTACTACTGCAACAATTTATTCCACCATACTATAGGCTAGATTGGAGGCTCTGGAAGGGGAAATGGTTTGCTACTAAAATATGGCTTTGTTTATGGCAAATCAAATTTCGCAACATTGAATTTAGGAATTTCCATCCATACTCTTTTAAAGGTATTCTTCCTAAAAACGGTCCCTGAATAATTCTTGTGCCATTTTAAAAACATGTCATTCCAAGATTGAGGGAGAGAGGTATGCCCTAAGAGATCCTTAAGAGTGAAATCCCATACATGTGCTGAAAATTTACATTCTAAAAGAATATGATTGACTGATTCATAGTGCTAACAACATAATACACATCTTGATGGTCCTTGAATACATGTTTTTGAATGTTATCACCAATTAAAAGTTTTTCATGAACCATTACCCAACATAAGACATTCAATTTTGGGAGAGAATCTCCTACCTGTATTTTGCTCCTAATCACAACTTTGGGTGGAGTTGGGAGGTCCATTATTAATGATCGACACCCTTCATTTATTGCATATCCTTTTCTTCCCCAACCTAGGTCATCAGGGGAAGATATATTAAGAGGAGCACAACCAACTATATGTGTATACAAAAAGTCTATTGCCTCTTTAAGATTGACTAGGAAGTGAAATGTTTTCCACCCTTGCCAAATGCCTTGTTCTATCCATTTAGATATATCTACAAGCTTGGAGCAATATTTGTGAGAAATCCATTGTTTAATAGAGGAAGTATCTTCATGAGTCCCAAGGAGTGGATTTCCCATGATACTATCAGTCCACACATTAATTAATTGACCATTCCCTAGAGTCCACGTAAGCTTGGATTGGACAATGGGAATAGTTGTTTTAATAATTTCACAGTGTTGATCCCTTTGATTCCGTCAATGTTCTATCCAAGCATCTTTTCCTCATTCCAACAAAGCATTTTTTTTTAATTACTTATTTCCTCCAATCCATTGATCCTATAATTAGTCTCCACACTATCTTTGCTCCCATTGTAGCATTCATAATAGTAGGGTCTTTTATGGAAAGGCCTCTTCTGTCTTTTGGGGATATGATAATAGACCATTTTATGAAATGAAATATTTTGGTCTCAATTTTTCCACCCTCCCACAAAAAGGACCTTATTTTTTAGGCCATCCAATCTAGAATGAATGTGGGAGGTAGAAGAGCTTAAAATTGAAACAAAGGAAGAGAAGAAATAATTGAATTTATAAGAGTGATTTTCTTGGAAAGATTGAGATACATTTCCCCCCATTGTTGAATTTTCTTGTTCATCTTGTCCAAGATATATTTCCAAATTAGGGAGGAGGGATTCTGAAGAGAAATGGGCATTCCCAAGTTTTTCAAATGAGTCCAAACCTCCATATTTGGAAATCCCACAATTCTATAGATTTGTTGCAGTTGTTCATTAAAAATGTTCCATCCATAAATAAGGATTTTTATCTTGTTGACTTTGGCTCTGGAAACATTTAGAAAACAATCATGAACTTTTTAAAACCTTTTTTCTATTATTGTAGAGGCAACTCCGAGAAGTAGAGTGTTGTCTGCGAATTGGGAGTGGTTAATTTCTCTAACCCCCCTTATGAATATGAGACCCTAAATTAATCCATCAATTATTTCCCGTCCTAATTTTTTGCTCATATGTTGTGCCATTATGATGTATAATAGAGGGGAAAATGGGTAGCCTTGCCTTAATCCTCTATTTATTCTAAAAAAGGAAGAAGTGAGTCCATTGATGAGGGGAGCAATCTAAGAATAACCAATACAATATTATACCCAACTAATGAAATCTTAACTGAATCCAAATTTCCTCACCACTTCAAAAAAGAAAGAATGCCAGACTCTGTCAAAAGCATTAGCCATGTCCATTTTGATGATCATACCTTTTTCTTTTCTCGATTTGCTCTAATGAATTTCTTCTTGCACCAAGATTATGTTGTAAAAAATATGTCTATTTTGGATGAATCCATCCTCATTGTTTGAGATTATCCTGCCAATGATTCGTTTCAACCTGCTTGCAACAATTTTTGTTATAATTTTATATGCAGAATTACAAAGAGAAACGGGATGAAACCTAGAAAAGGAAGATGGGTTTGTTTGTTTTGGAATGAGGGAAAGGAAGGTAGAATTAGTGCCTCCTCCAAATTTTTTATTTTGTAAGGAATGGTTGAGCATCCTTTTGAGATCCGTTCTTACTATGTTCTAGAAAATCCTATAAAAGTGAATAGAAAACCCATCAGGGCCCCGAGCCTTATCCTTTCCTAGACTCCATATTGATTTTTTTATTTCTTCTTCATCGATTTCTTGTAGCAAAAATTAGTTTTGTTCTTCTATAACAACCGAGGGAATGTTTTCCAACATTGTTTGGATGGAAATTGGATCTGGATGGATTTCATCAAAATATAAGGCCTCAAAGTGGTGCATTGTCGCCTATGTGCTTTATTCAAATTTCTCAATTTTTTTACCATTTTCTTGGTTAATGCTTTTGACATTGTTACGCTGCTTATGGGATTTAGTTTGATTTTTTTTTGTTTGTATTTCTATCCCCTAATTTGAGCCACAAGCTTTTGGATTTTAACTACCATTCTTCCTCCTTTCTGAATACCTTATGAATTTTTCGACTGGTTTATCTTTCTCACATCAAAAGTCCCTCATTTACTTCTTCTTCCATTTGTTTTTGAATATTTTCCAATTGATGATGCAACTCCTATCTCTCTTTTGTTGGAGAGATAAAGGATAACTTCACCCAAAGTTTTAAAACGTTTTTTATAATATTTAACTTAGATTACCACACATAGGAGGGAGAGCCATTGATTGGGGTCTTCCAAGAATCCTCACTTAACTTGAAAAATTCTTCATTTTGGAGCCATACTAGATTAAACTTGAAAGGAAGTGGACCGTAATTTTCTGAGGGTGTCAAATAGGAGAGATATTGGCTTATGATCAGATATTGAAAATGAAATTATCTTAGAAGAAATAAGTAAATCTTAAAGAAAAAATGACTATGTACCAAGAAATGATCCAGTCTGGCTGCAATATGGACCACCCATAATCTTTTATTACTCAATGTATATCTCCCATTGGTCGACTTGATATCGTTTAGGTCCTAGTGGTTTATGAGATCTAACATTTTCCCCCCATTGGATCTCAAACTATCTTACCTCCTTTCTTTTCCTCATTAGAAAGGGTTGTATTAAAATATTTTCCTTCTACATGTTAATTTATTAGCATACAAATCCACAACTTGAAAATCACCTCTTTTCCTTCAACTCCTAAGTGCGAAATGTGGCCATTAAAAATCATCTTTTTTACATTTTCTCCTAATCATTTATCTTATTCTCTTCAAAAACAAAATGTTATATTACACACTTACCAAAAGTTGCAATGATATATGGACTATGTGCTCATAGAATTTTATCTTCATAGAATCATAGGTTATTATATTCTTACTTCTCTTTATTGAAATCCCTCGCTAACAATTATTAGGAGGCATTTATGCACACAATAAATTCCTTATCAATATTAGGTACTTACATAATGGGTGTACATGTCATGTCAGTAATAACTTCAACCTAGTGAAATCTTTTCTCACATTGATCAATATAGAGGAACTTCTTCCATTTTCTTCCATTGTTCAATCTAGTTCTCTTCATTGCTAATTTGGAAGCCATTTACACATAGATTTCACGATGATCTCACATTTCTTCAAATCAACTTGAATTCAATGCTTCCTCTATATCTCTATCATTGTTTCTAAATGTTTCAAATATTCCTCATGTGTCTTATTGAATCTATAATATCATCAATATAACAATGATGAATGAATCAAAGTATGGACACCCTACATCATTCATCATTCTTATGAATGTTGAAGGATCATTGCATAAACATAATTCCATTACCAACAACTCGAATATATCTTTTCAAATATTAAATATGATCTTCCAAATGTGTTTGTCTTGGATTTGCAATTGATGGTATCCAAATATTAAATCCACCTTTACAAATTAACATGCTAGCTATGTTTGGTCTATAAGTTCATTGATCTTTGGAAATGTATACCGAGTCCAAATGACCCCCTTCTCCAACAAGTCTTTAATTTATTGCTTGATTTTATCACTCTTTGAAATGTAGGTTCAACACATGACTATTCATGTTAGGTAACTTTGAATCATACACTAAATTAATTCATGCTATATAAGATCATTTAGAGGATTTTTGTTGTTGTTGCTCTCATTAATCTCTCTAAAATGAGATTTTGTTGATTGTCACTATTAAATATGGCATTCACCATCAATGTCCTCTCTTGTACCTTCACATAAAACAATACCATTCGTACTTGATTCCACAATTTATTTGTCACCATATTGGGAAAATAATTAATTCTTTAAATTCCTCGGCACCAATTTAGGGTGATGCTTCTAAGACCTATTATCCAAGCGTCCCTTCTTGTAGAAGAGTTTATTGATCACATTTGTCACCTTGTTTGGGATCCTTTCTTGTATGTTTTTTTCGATGGATTACATATTTACTTTTCATTTGAAGACCAACCACATTCCCACCCATCCACACCATTCTATATTTTATTCAATATATTTCCCCTCTACTTCATCCAAATTATTTTATATCAAGTCCCTTGGTGTTACCTCTATGCTTTCCATGTCTATCTTTATATCATTTTTTGGATTTTTGCAGTTCTTCTTGTAATCTTATGTATTTACTATTTTCTTTTCAGAAGCTTGACAATTATGAACTCTTTAATATTACCTTGTGTGTGTGTGTTACACACACACACACACACACACACACACACACACACACACACACACACACACACAATAAAATATGGGTTTCTCAATTACATAACTGCTTATATCCCTACTTATAATATTGATCCAGGTGGATATCGGTGGCCACCCACCTTTTCCAACTGGCTCAAAACAGTTTTCTGGCAATTTTGGCAATTTACTATTTTTAACAGTTTTTAACTTTCGGGGCTATTTTGAGGGCCCAAATGAATGCTTTTAGAGATTGAGATTCTCAATGACATCCAAAGGCATGTTTGAGCCCCCAAAATGAATCTCCTCGACGATACCTTTCCAATGGGCTATCATACGCCTAAAACATAGATCGTATGCAAAAGCTACGACCCCGGGAAGTTGATGTACTAACTTACCCAAACGGGGCCCACATGACTTTTGGCGCTTCATCTCCTAGGGTTTGGTTTTTGGATGTATAGGGTTTTTGACATTTTTGTTTATTGTAAAAAGGCCTTCAGATCCTCATTGTAATGATCTTCTTGCGAATGTGAGTAGCCATCACATCTCTTTTCAGAGATAAGTTGCCACCATTCTAGCGAGTCTTTCACTCTGTATTTTTACAGAGACTCACTCTGTATTTTTACAGTCTCTGTACATTTATTTCATTAATAGAAATCATGTATTACTATATATATGTGTTTATGGTTTCATATCTGATACATTTATGTTATATTGTTGAATATCTGTGATATCTCTGTGCATTTCTTTTTGAATACCTTTGCTCTCATTTCGTGCCGAAAATAATCCGAATCAGTGGTATCAAAGTAGGCTTCTCTTGATTGTTTTTCAGTGCATGTCCCCGATGAGGTCCGAGTATAGAAAGTTGGGTCTCGAGCTTGTCTCTCTTGAGGAAAATCACTCTCGCACACCCAAGAAACCCTCGATGGCGGAAGAAAATAAAAAAGATGGAGCAGACAATCCTATCAGTCTGTTGCTTGAGCAAACTCTCACGTGATAGAGGGATGAAATGATGGAGAAATTTTCCCACATCCTCCAAGGCCTGCCGATAGAAACATGCGCATCTTCATCAAACGACCACTTTGGAGGCACCTCACCTTTCAAGGTACAAATTAATTTTTATATTCTTGTATTTGAAGGACAGATAGATGCAAAATCCCTAGACAAATGGTTAAACTTGCTAGAAGGTTATTTCCCTATTCACAATTTTTCTGACAGAGAAAAGATCACCTTCGCACTCCTTAAATCTCTCCCCCATGTCAAAAATTGGTGGGAAACTTACTGGGAGCAGAGTTCCATAGAGGAGTCTGGAATATATGGGGTCGAGCCCACTTGGGATTTTTTTGTGGATGTGGTAAAGGAAAAATATTAACCTGTTGGAAACTATGAGGACCAGTACATGAGATGGACCACACTGCGGTAAGAGAGGGGCCAAGCAGTTCCAGATTTCACCAATACCTTCCATACCTTGCGCACCAAGATGGGTATCAAAGACTCTGAAGGACATTTGGTTTTGAAATACCGTGGGGCTCTACACAGATATATCCAAATAGAAATGGATTTTCTGGACATCTCATCACTCAGTGCTGTTTAACGATATGTTGTTAAAATTGAGCAGAAATTTAATCACCACAACAAATGAGAGTTCGGGTCTGCAAATCTGCAACAACCAAAGTATGACAACGACAGCCGTAACAAATAGTCTCCCCAAAACCAGTCCAAGCCATAGGAAAAGAAGGATCACGGGAAGACAAAGAAGGACACCAGAAAATGGTGCGATTTCCACAAAATCCCCTGGCACAACACCGATGAATGTCGCTCGAAACAATCATTGGTGGATGAGATCAAAGACAAGGATCCAAACCCCGATTCAGAATATGATTATGAAAATACTAGTAAAGGATAGATCATTGACGCAGACCCCACTGCTATTATTGTAACCACAACAATTCAACTAGAAGAACCAACAGATCCTGAAGAGGGGGAGCACCTTTTTCATTCACATATGTGGGTGAAGGGGAACTCGCTTCATTTTATTGTTGATAGCGGAAGCCATAAGAACCTCATCT
This sequence comes from Picea engelmannii, assembly GCA_009831015.1. NCBI lineage: Eukaryota > Viridiplantae > Streptophyta > Pinopsida > Pinales > Pinaceae > Picea > Picea engelmannii. The sequence goes on from ML788485.1 coordinate 102,482, forward strand.
CAACATAGGTCATCAAACAATTGGGATTGTCGACAACACCACACCCATAACCATACAACATTGCGTGGCTTCACCAAGGACGAGATCTTCATGTCAGCCAACAATGTCGATTTTCATATGACATCCAACCCTTCAAGGATGAGGTATTATGTGATGTTGCCCCATTGGATGTCTGTGATGTTCTCTTGGGCCAGGCATATATGTGGAAGTGCCATGCTATTTATGAGTCTCGACCCAATAGTGTCATTGTTACTTTGGGGGGTCATCTCTACAGAATACCAGAGGTAGTTCCGACTATTGTTCCACCTAAACAATGCCGCAAGGTAGTATCTCATACTGCAAAATTCAACTTCTTCACAATTTGTTCAAAAGGGGAACAAAAGGACACTGCAACCACTACAGCCTCACCCCAAGCACCTTCTATCCAACAGAAGTAGGTTGACAAGTTGCACCAAAGCTCAAATATTCCTTCTACACACCATCCTCTCATGTAGCTCAACTTGTTGAACAACCTTAGCCTCAATAGGTTCATGACAAAATTCCACAAACTGAGCAACGCGACGTCTCCAACAAGGCAAGCAACTTGCCAAGATGCAGATTCAACAAACGCTTTTCCCTCTGCCCCAGGAACTCAACACAATGGAGACCATCGCTTCCTAAGGAGGGAGGATTGATACAAGTGGATATCGGTGGCCACCCACCTTTTCCAACTGGCTCAAAACAATTTTCTGACAATTTTGGCAATTTACTATTTTTAGCATTTTTTAACTTCTGTGGCTATTTTGAGGGCCCAAATGAATGTCTTTTGAGATAGAGGTTCTCAATGATATCCAAAGGAATGGTTGAGCCCTTAAAATGAATCTCCTCGATGATACCTTTCCAACGGGATATCATACGCCTAAAACAAAGATCATATGCAAAAGTTACAACCTCGGGAAGTTGATGTACTAACTTACCCAAGCGGGGCCCACATGACTTTTGGTGTTTCATGTCCTAGGGTTAGGTTTTTGGATGTCTAGTGTTTTTGGCATTCTTTTTTATTCTAAAAAGGCCTTTAGAGCCTCATTGTAATGATCTTCTTGTGAATGCGAGTAGCCGTCACATCTCTTCTCAGAGATAAGCTGCCACCATTCTAGCGAGTCTTTCACTCTGTATTTTTACAGTCTTTGTACATTTATTTCATTAATAGAAATCCTGTATTACTGTATATCTATTTTTATGGTTGCATCTATGATACATTTATGTTATATTTTTGAATATCTGTGATATCTCTGTGCATTTCTTTTTGAATATCTCTGCTCTCATTTCGTGTCGAAAATAATCCGGATCAAATATAGATTAATGAGGTAACTATATACAGATCAAGTTCTAACTCTCTCCTAGCATGGATTTTTTTTTTTCCAAAAGATGAACACCATTTTTTTTGACATGAATTATATATTATTTTTGGTCTCTTATGTCAAACACACATGGAAAGTTTTCCATTAATGTTAATTTTAACACATGCATTCGAGGTTATTTGTGGTCTCATTTGTCAAACATGCATTAAAGGTTTAACATAAACATAGACTAGATGATTGACCCTTCCTTGGGACCCCCCTCGATGTCAATACTATGCCTTAGGAAGGGTCGAGCAACCCTTCTACAATCCCCTCCTTGATTAAAATATGAAGCTTTAGGAATGGTTGGCCAATCATCCCCTTAGACCCCCTTCACCATGAATACAAAGCTTGAGGAAGGGTTGACTGACCCTTTCCCTAGGTCTCCCTCGACGAGAATACTATGCTTGAGGAAGGGTCAACTAACCCTTCCTCGATATTCTCCTTTCCATGAATATAGATCTTTAGGAAGGGTCAACTGAAACTTAACTATTACCCCCCTCACCATGAATAGAAATCTTGAGGAAGGGTGAGTTGACCCTTCCCTGGGCTCCCACTCAATGATAAAACTAGGCTTGAAGAAGGGTTGATCGAACTTTTCATGGTATTCTTCTCATCGATAATACTAAGCTTGATAAAGGGTTGGTCAACCTTCCTTGAGCATCCCCTAGAAAATAATATATAACTTATACATAGAATATATGTCAATTGAATATTGTCATCACATTGGTTAACTAATGTCTCAAGCTTCTAGATTTTTAAAAATCATGGAGATCTAGAATAATTTGATGTGCCTAACATCAATTACGTGTCCAAATAGTGTTGGGTGACCAAGCAATAAGAAAATTCAATTAAAAACTCTTAATGTGGATAGTAATGAGTTATCAAAATGTATTAAATGTGATAACTGTTGAATATTCGACACCACTATCTTGATGCCTAGCTAACATTCAGGATAGTCAAGTGTGCATATATTTGACATTTGCTATGTTTATTTAATGTCAAAAAATGACCCCAAATGTAGTAGTGTGGGGAAATCCAAGGGATGCTTCCCCACATTTTGTGGAAGTCATCCCTAGTAAACCTATTAGCATAGACTAGTGTGCCTCACCTAGGGGTATTTGAACCATAATTAGAAGTAATCTATGCCTTCTAAGTAATCTATGCCTTCTTATGTTGTAATTCAACATATATACTCTTGCACCTGTCTGTATACAATTTATTCAAAATTGGATTTGATTATATTTTTTGAAGTTTGAGGGTGGGTGCAAGAAGTTGCTTCCAAAAATTGTTGCACAACAATGATGCTTGTTGAAAACTTTTGGAACACATGTACATTCCCATTTCAATTTATCTGGACCTTGTCAAAATTTCACACATTCTCCATGCATTTCTCTGTCCTCCACATACTATGTTGTGAAAGTGCACTCACACTTTTAAAAGTGTGCACACATTAGAGCATGTGTGCATTTACGAAAGAACATGCACATTCTTAAAAACACGCATGTATTCTTAAAAGTGTACACTTGTTCCTCTATGTAAAAACAAATGGATCTTGAGGGCTAAACAAAATTAGGGGGGAAACAAGGGGCTTAATTCGTAAATGAACCTTATTGAACGCAATCCCCATGGTTAGAAATACTTGCGCCTTAGGCTGTAAATGTAGCTTCTTGGGCTCAATCACCATGAAAAACACCTACAAAGCACAACACAAGCCTTCTCTAGGGTGACTTTGGCATTAGATTTGGATACAAACAACATTACGAGGTTTTTCACACTGAAGATGGGTCGAGGAAGGAAAACAAGTGCCTCAAGATATTATTGAATCTTGTTGAGGTTAAAAACCTTGAATGAGTCCTTGAACCAATGCATGATTCCTATATAGGGTTCTTTGTAGATCTTCAAGTGGTAAATGGGCATTGTGACTATGTTTTGTACGCTAGAAATAAGTGGCAAGGCATAAACATGGTTAGAGGGAAACAACAACCTTAATCCCTAATTGAACTTTATTGAGTTCAAGAACCATGAACAATACCTAAAAACCATGAGACAAGCCCTCTCCATGGAGTATTAATAATTCAAGTTGAATATGGGTGCCATTATGAGATCTTGGGCATTATGAATAGGTCTTAGGTCCTTGACCATAGTTGATGGAGGGAAACAAGATCCTCTAGTGATAAAACTTTCTTCTCAAGGTCAAGTACCATGTATGAGTCCTCAAAGCAACACATATTACCTCCATAGGATATCATTCACCTCTAAGTGGGATAAGGTCACCATGACTAGGTTAGTTTTGAACCGAGAATAGGTCTCAAGGTCTAACCAAGGTTCGAGGAGAAAATAAGAGTATTATGCCCTATATGAAGCTTCTCAAGCTCAAGCATTATGAATAACATCTACGATTCACAAAGCTTCAGGTTATACAATGCTATGACCATATCCTCAAACTGCCATATGGGACCCCTGTAGGGTGCCTCTCGCCTACTAAAGGAATATGGATGCCATGATCAAACCACAACATAGGTCCTAAATAAGAATGTGTCTTGGGACTACATCAATAATGGTTCTCGGGGCCATGTTTAGGGTTCATTAGCATCTGAGTGAGATATGATCATTCATGAGTAGGTTTTGTGCCATGGAAATGGGTTTCGGAGCCTAAACATGAATATGGGAAACAAGAGGCTTGAAACCTAAATAAAATTTATTGAGCTCATGCACCATAGTTAGGGGAGGAAAACATTTTGGCCTTACTCCCTAAATATATATTCTTAGGTTTGATCATCATGAACAACACTTGCAAAGCATAACACATGCACTCTCTAAGGGGTCTTTTGCATCATAGTTGGATATGTACAATGTTATGAGGTTTTATGCACCGAGGATAAGTCATGAGTCCTCGACCATGGTTGAGGAAGTATAACAAGTGCCTTGGGATATTTTTGAATCTTCTCAGGCTTAAAATCCTTGAAAAAGTCCTCAAACCAACACACAAGTCCTTTGTAGGGGTTCTTTACAGGTCTTTGAGTGGGATACATGTGTCATGGTTAGGTTTTGTGTACTATAAATTAATGTCAAGTCCTAATCATGGTCAAGGGGGGAAACAAGGGCCTTAATCCCTAATTGAACCTTCTCTAGGTCAACCACATTAGAGTTATGAATTTTCAAAGGGAAAGAAAGAAAACTACCTTTTTAATTGTGTTTTCAACTTAAGTCCTTATAATTTTACTCAAATTTCAAGCATAGGCACTTGTTGGATGCATAATTTAATTGCACATCCAATGCCTTACACTTGAAATTTGAGTAAACCTATAAGGAGATAAGTTAAAAATATGATTTAAAAAAGTAGTTTTTTTTTTCTTTTTCTTTCCCTCCAAAATTGTTTACCCTAATCATCCCGAATCCCATTGGTTCTTTTAAAGTTGACATTGATAGCACATTTCTTGTTTTGAGGCCCATTTTTTACCTTAAAATTTCTCTTATGACCATGGACAACACCTAGATACCATGACACAAGCCCTCCCAATAGAGTATTTGTCATTTGAGTTGAATATGGGTCCCATTATGAGGTCTCGGGCATCATGGATGGGTCTTGAGTCCTTGACTATAGTTGATGGAGGGAAACAAGAGCATCCAACACTAAACCTGACTTCCTAGTCTCAAGTGCCATGGAGGAGTCCTCAAACCACCATGTATGGCCTTTGTAGGGTGTCGTTCATCTCCATGTGGGATATGGACACCATGACTAGGTTACACATAGAGGTTAATACCTCCTGCAAATACCATAATATCAACACTCCCACCTAGTTAGGGAGGTATTTAAGGCAATGGTCTTGAGCAAAAACATACATTCAATTGGTAGCATCATCATAACCACACATGATATCTCATAATCAAATCACGAGCACCATAATCACTGTCCAACTAGATAGTCTCCATGGTAATCAAAACAATGTCATCCAATAAAACACAATTGTGTCTATACATAGTAGTATACAACTACTATCCAGTGGCACACAACCGCTCCTAGTAGCACACTGCTACTAACTAGTGACACACAATCACTACCAGTGGATCACATCCACCACAGTAGCATACATATATTATCCAGAGACATACAGTCTCTACAATAATCATATCATCTAATATCAACAATATCATGATACAAACTAAGTAATTTGGGACATTCTCCCACTCACATCTGTGAGATCTGGAAGAGCATCTTCCCTGAGAAAGTTAAACATCAACCATGGTCTATCTGGACTATTCTTCTCAAGCATAGAAGAATAATTGTTGCTTATCTCTGAACCTGGACCAATCACCTAACAAGGCCATTCTTTTGACACTAATCAAAGTGCAACCTAGACAAAATGAGTCTGCCCTAGGTAATGATTGCCCCTGATTGTTGAAACTTGACCATTCACCTAACCTGACCATTCTTCTGACACTAATCATAGTTCAACTTGGAAAGAATGAGTCTTCCCTAGGGAATGACTATCCGGACCATTTCCTATGGAAATGACTGTTCTGCACCAACCTCCTATAACAAACCATTCTTTGAAACTAATCACAACTGTGAACTTCAGAAGAATGACTGTCTGGAGAGGTAGACTATTCTTCTTGACCACTACTCAGAGTGACTGCCAAGAAGAATGACTGTCCTAGACCATTCCCCCACATTGGCCACAAGGGGAATCAATGTCTATGGTACATCAACAATCTATCAAACCATTTTCATTATGAAAATGACTTTCCGATCTTGACCATTTTCCGAACTGGAAAATAACTGTCCATCATAAATATTGGGCCACTTTTTGGATTGGAAGGTGACTTCCCAACCTGGACCATTTTTTGAACTGGAAAATGACTGCCCATAAATCAATAACATATCAGTGCTCCCTCCCAACCTGGGGATCCATCTCTTCCCTTTCAACTATGGAAGTTATCTCCACGAGCCCCATCTTGTCCCTTAAGTACACAAAATTTATTATGGATAGAGGCTTTGTCAAAATATCTACTACCTGCTCATCTGTGGAGATATACTAAAGTTTCACTTCTCCTTCCTAGGATTTATCACAAACAAAGTAGTATTTTATCTCAATATGTTTCGACCGATCATGAAACACTGGATGGTCTGATAGCTTCATACAACTTTGCCTATCATAGTATAATATGATCGAATCTGGTACTAATCAAATAGTCCAGAAATCAGCGTCCTCATCCATACTGCTTAAGTACACGCTTCACACGCTACGATATATTATGCTTCTGCAATGCTGAGTGCGACATAATTTTGTTTCCTGTTGGTCCATAATATCATAGAAGAGCCCAAGCTGAAACAAATCCCTGAAGTACTCCTTTTGTCTTTTGCACTCCCTACCCAATTTGAATATGTGAATCCATGAAGTTGTATGTCATTGGTTAAGGTGTATCTTAAACCATAGTTTAACATCCCATGAATATATCTTAGAACATGCTTTGTAGCTATCCAGTGCTCATGTTTGGGTTCCACCTGGAATTGGCTTAAAGTGTTTACAACAAAGCAAATATCTAGTCTAGTATTCACTAGATACATCAACGATCCAATCAGTTGTTGATACATATATGGATCTACTATATTAGAAACTGAGTCTCTTAATTTTCTTATGTATGTGGTCATAGGAGTGGCCATGGATTTACAATCCATCATTCCAAATTTCTGAAGGATTTTTACTGCATACTTTCTTTGTCCAAGGAAGAATTCACCATGCTTATTCCATACTTCTAGTCACAAGTAATAATGCATGAGACCAAGATCTTTCATATCGAACTAAGAATCTAACTTCTTCTTACACCGGGTGATGAGAAACTTTGCACTTGTCAAGAATAAATCGTCGACATACAACAGTAGAATCATAGGTGCATTGTTCACAACCTTGTAGTAGAGATTTGGATCTGCATGACACTTAGAGAAACCAAGTTTTATTAAGTAACTGCCAATTCTGACATACCAAGCTCTTGGAGCTTTCTTGAGTCCATATAAGGCTTTCTTTAATTTGCAAACATGAGTGTCTTTGGGATGCACCTCAAAACCTTGAGGTTGTTCAATGTATGCTTCTTTTTCAATTGCTCCATTGAGAAAAGTTGTATTTACATCCATCTGATGTAAACTCCATCCCATGGAAGCAACACGAGATATAATGTCTCTAATAGAAGTATATCTGGAAACAGGAGAAAAGGTTTCATCATAATCTCCTCCCTCCTTCTGGGAGAACCCTCTAGACACAAACCTTACCTTGTATTTATCTATTCTTCCATCTACTGCATGTTTGATCTTGTAGCCCCATTTTGAAGTTACCACTGATTTTTCCTTGGGTCTAGGCACAATTTCCCATACATCATTTTTCATGATGGACTGGTATTCTTCTTTCCATTGTTTCTTTTGAACTGCTTCTTCAAATGTGGTGGGTTCTTCATTTATAAGTTTTTTCATACATGTTTCATAGCTAGAGAATCTTTTGGGCTTCTTGCTTTCTCTAAAAGTTCCAGTTGGAGCTTTGAGTATTTCTGCTTCTTGTAGAGTAGCTTCAAGCCAAGTTTGACGTTTTATAGTTTTGGGTACAAAGACTGATTCAATAGGTTCACATGGTTGCATTGGATGATCAAGTTGTTCTAGTTCTTCATTTTGAATTTCTGGAAGACAGGTGCTTTCTTCTTTAGGCTCTTCATATTCTTCTTCCATGGATTCTTCTATTGATTTATTGAAAGCCATCTTCTCATCAAAGGTCACGTCTCTATTGAATTCAATCTTATGTTGTTTTGGAATATATATTTTGTAGGCTTTGGAGAATTCACTATATCCAACAAATATGCCCTTCTTTCCTGAGGGTTCTAGTTTCTTTCTTTTATCCTTGGGGATATGAATGTAAATAGGGCACCCAAAGATTCTTAAGTGTTCCACATTAGGTTTCTTTCCTGAGAAGGCTTCTTCTAGATCCATATCCTTCAATATGCGGTGGGGACTTCTGTTCTAAACATATATTGTTTTCATGGCTGCTTCTCCCCATAGATACATGGATAAACCTTGATCATTCATTAGTGCCTTCACATTTTAATCAATGGATATATTATTCCTTTATGCTACACCATTTTGTTGAGGATTATGAGGAACGATTATCTCCCTTTGAATCGATTTGGAAAAGAAAAAAAATTCCTTGGATGTTTATTCTCCTCCATTATTTTTTTCCTTGAATTCTTGAAACTTGCTGAAAACTTTATCCTTTGTCTTCAAGAGATATAACCAAGTCTTTCTTGAGTAATCATCAATGAAGGTTACATAATAAAGAGAAGCTCCTAGATATTTTAGTGGCATTAGACCGAAAACAACTGAATGTATTAGATCTAGGATTTCCTTAGATCTATTATCGCTACTTGAGAATGGATTCTTAACATTTTTACCAAGTGCACATCCTCTGCAAATTCTTTCATGTATAGATTGTAGTTCTACTATTCCTTCAACTATTTTCTTGAGGAAAGGTAATGCTTGATAGTTAAGATGAGCATATCTTCTATGCCAAAGTTCACCGGGATTGACTTCATTATGTACAAGAGCTTCATCATTTCATTATAGTAGTCTGTATAATTTGCCTTCACGAGTTTCAATAACTCTAGCATTCTCCATGTTGGAGTCTCTAGACCAAGATAGTACTTCACCATCTACAAATTCTATTCTATTTACTTTGTCTTCTAAGCAAGATATATATACAATATTCTTTTCTAAACTAGGTACATATAAGACATTACTCTCTCCTAGCATTGATTTTTTTTTGTCCAAAAGATGAACACCATTTTTTTTGACATGAATTATATATTATTTTTGGTCTCTTATGTCAAACACACATGAAAAGTTTTCCATCAATGTTAATTTTAACACATGCATTCGAGGTTATTTGTGGTCTCATTTGTCCAACATGCATTAAAGGTTTAACATAAACATAGACTAGATGATTGACCCTTCCTTGGGACCCCCTCGATGTCAATACTATGCCTTAGGAAGGGTCAGGCAACCCTTCTACAATCCCCTCCTTGATTAAAATATGAAGCTTTAGGAATGGTTGGACAATCATTCCCTTAGACCCCCTTCACCGTGAGTACAAAGCTTGAGGAAGGGTTGACTGACCCTTTCCCTAGGTCTCCCTCGACAAGAATACTATGCTTGAGGAAGGGTCAACTAACCCTTCCTCGATATTCTCCTTTCCATGAATATAGAGCTTTAGGAAGGGTCAACTGAAACTTAACTATTATCCCCCTCACCATGAATAGAAATCTTGAGGAAGGGTGAGTTGACCCTTCCCTGGGCTCCCACTCAATGATAATACTAGGCTTGAAGAAGGGTTGATCGAACTTTTCATGGTATTCTTCTCATCGATAATGCTAAGATTGATAAAGGGTTGGTCAACCTTCCTTGAGCATCCCCTAGAAAATAATATATAACTTATACATCGAATATATGTCAATTGAATATTGTCATCACATTGGTTAACTAATGTCTCAAGCTTCTAGATTTTTAAAAATCGTGGAGATCCAGAATAATTTGATGTGCCTAACATCAATGACGTGTCCAAATAGTGTTGGGTGACCAAGCAATAAGAAAATTCAATTAAAAACTCTTAATGTGGATAGTAATGAGTTATCAAAATGTATTAAATATGATAACTATTGAATATTCGACACCACTATCTTGATGCCTAGCTAACATTCAGGATTGTCAAGTGTGCATATATTTGACATTTGCTATGTTTATTTCATGTCAAAAAATGACCCAAAATGTAGTAGTGTGGGGAAATCCAAGGGATTCTTCCCCACATTTTGTGGAAGTCATCCCTAGTAAACCTATTAACATAGACTAGTGTGCCTCACCTAGGGGTATTTGAACCATAATTTCTAGTAATCTATGCCTTCTAAGTAATCTATGCCTTCTTATGTTGTAATTCAACATATATACTCTTGCACCTGTCTATATACAATTTATTCAAAATTGGATTTGATTATATTTTTTGAAGTTTGAGGGTGGGTGCAAGAAGTTGCTTCCAAAAATTGTTGCACAACAATGATGCTTGTTGAAAATTTTTGGAACACATGTACATTCCTATTTCAATTTATTTGGACCTTGTCAAAATTTCACACATTCTCCATGCACTTCTCTTTCCTCCACATACTATGTTGTGAAAGTGCACTCACACTTTTAAAAGTGTGCACACTGTTAGCGATTATTTTTGTATTGGGTGCAAAAGAACCCAGGTCTGCAGGTTGCATAGGAAGCACCCAAGCACAGCAAGAGAGAATCCTTTTTAAGTGACGAGCCAAGCGAGTGGGCGAAGTTTTGCTGTCGGTGACCGAGATCCACCTACAGATTTAATTGATGGTCATCGGGTTTTCGGGGCTACCAGGTTGCCCGAGACTTAGCACAAGGGATAGCTCACATATTTCAGGACAAATCTGGGGCATCCAATCCAATTGGGACAGTAGGCTGCCAGTCGACATATCGGGGATCGGTTTTTCGGGAGTCACGGAGGTGTCCGTTCATTGCAGTTAAAATCGCCGATCGACGAAACGCCGAAAACACCTTTGGCGCCGAGCCCATGGTCTTAGCCCCAGGTCATATCTAGCGAGCCCGTAAAGGGGTACAACCCATTTTATAATAACACATACTATTTGAGTCGTCCATCTGAAGGACACGCGACACGCATCCACGCCATGTCGGTATTCAGGAGTTCGAGTTATAAGCGCTCCTCGACATTTCACATTTCGAAACCCCGAACCCCGAAACGCCGATAGCGCCTTGGGAATAAGCATGTGGTCACAACCCGTGGCCACTTGGGAAAAGAAAGGAGCTGTGTAAAGAATGCCAAAGGCATCGAGTTCAGTTACAGAGGGGATCATCACGATCCCCAGGCGCCATCGGATCCGATCCCAATACTGTCTCTCGCTTGAGTAAATGAAGGCATGAATGGGTGGTTGAAGCCTCCTTTCATTCATTAAGTGTGAGGAATGGAAGGCCTGGCGAGCAATCTGCTCAAGGAGGTCCTCCGTACCGATTCTTCCAAAGAAACCATGCCAAAGTCCTCGACTAGACAGAGAAGCCTGCACACGCTAGCTCAGCGCTTAATGGCTTAGCTACCCTCCTTGCCGGAGCCATGTGCATTTAAGATGGCACCTGAAGAAAGGTATCAGTACGAGTTTGACTGAAGTGGCACCAAGCCTTGGGTGATTGGGCACGCTCTGTGAGGTGAATTTTCCTGAGTATATAGACTCAGTCCTTGTATTTTGTAAGGCATCGATGGTAGAGTAGAGCTCCCTACTGTAAAGTTTTAACATATATTCTAGTTTTCTGGTTATGCATCTGTATATGAGATCTCTTGTTTTATGACAGACAATCTTTCTTACTCCATCTAATTTTCGTCTCATTCTAAGAGAGTTTGTGATTGACTGATTCACGCGGATTATTGGAGTTATGTTATGATAAAAGATTTATTGTTGCATTAGTGCATTCTCTGGCTTTTGCGTTTGAATGTAAGATGATATTGCGTTTGGACGTCTTCTTCCACAGCCTGTTAGAAACTCGATGTTAATAACAAACCTCTGCTTTTCTCTTATATGAGTCTTCCGCCTGTTCACCCTTTACTACAACTCACTGTCTGAAGTTTATATAAGACCTCACGCACCTATGCATGCTTGGCCCATTTTGAGAGTTGGAATGATATTGTTTGAGTTGGATCCCATTCGGTCATCCCATCTATAAACCATTGTGACATAAAACTAATAGGCGTTGGGCTCTGCTCCTGCTAACAATCCAGGAGTGACTTCCGTTGCCGTCGCCGGGGACGAAGTTGAAAATTTTCCCCGGGATTGAACGACATTGAGCCTATGATTCCGAAGGTGCATCAGGTATCAGAGCCTTTTAAAGATTGTTGCTATGCACCTGGCGACTCCATTGTGACGACTCTACTGTGGCGACCCTGCCGCCTCAATTGTGGCTTTCATAGGCAGACACACACGGTCCCATCCTCAGCTGCCTCTAGCTACGCCTGGAACTAATCGGGAGGTGGTTCTCGGTAAAGAAAAGGCTCCTGAAGGAGAAACTGCTGTCGCCGAACTAGGTAATCTGTTGTCTCCCTTTGTAGAAACTCCATTCTCTCTGCCTCAGTTTCCTGGCAGACCGTCTTCTGAAGTTTCCCGTTTCTTGAATTTTGGGAGTGTTCCTGTTGAGGTTTTCCCCCCTAGTCTGGGATTAGAGGGAGAAATCCTTGTTACTCCCATCTCCTCTGAAGCTGTATCCTGGCATAGACCTACAACCGCTGAAGATTTCCCCACTCCCATCTTTACCGCCTCTCCTCTTTCCGCGGTCACCGTTTCTGCACAAAGAGAAACATCCGTCGGCTTTAGCTCACTATCCTTCTCCCTAAATCCACTATTGTTTCCCACTCCCCTCAGAAGCCCGTCCCCAGTATCCCCTTTTCGAACTCCTTCCCCTCCAATTTCTCCTCCGCATAATATCCCTATGGCAGGACCAAATCCCCCCATGACCAGAATGGAGGCCATTATAGCCGCTAGGTATGCTACCCTCGTGCTACCTCAACAACTTAATGCCCTTCCAGCAGACGGTTACCTCAAGCAACTGCCTAAATTCACAGGCGAGGGGGACATATCTGCGGAAGAACACCTAGAAGCCTTCTACAATTTTACAGATGATAACGTCATCATGCACGCAGATGTATGGATGAGGATTTTTGTCCATAGCCTTCAAGGAGAAGCTAGAAAATGGTTCAAGGCCCTGCCTCCTGGATCTATCAATGGGATAGAAGCGTTGGATGGTGCCTTTTTGAGACAGTGGGGAGATAAAAAAGATTTCGTGTATTACATGATAGAGTTTGGGTCTTTAAAGAGAAAAGAAGGGGAGTCTGTCTCCAACTTCTCCAAGAGATTCAATAAAATGTACAACAGAATCCCGACTGAGAAAAAACCCTTCAAAGCCTCCACAAAGATCACTTATGCTACCGCCTTTGATCCCAATTTCTGCCTCCTGTTGAGGGAAAGGAGAGCTACTACGTTGGCCCACATGCAGGACACAACCGTGGAGGTAGAATCTAATATATTGGCCGCTGATCGACTCAGGAATACTGCTGGTAGAAACATATCTAGGCAGAGGCTTGAAGCTTCCCCATCTAGTTCCTCTCCCCTACCCCTCCAGACAGACGAGACAACAAGAGCACTAAAATCACTTTCTGCCAGGATGGAAAGGTGGGAATTAGAAGGGAAACCCGTCTACAAAAATCCCCAAAATGCAAATGGTAGAGGTTTCAGGAAGCCTAATAACAATGTGCCATGGGATTTTCCTAGGGAACAAAGGAGCAGGGATAGAGACGATCAGAGGATTCAGACCCCTCTCCAGAACAACCTAGTATCTCATGAGGAGGGGGAGGAGATGGATGAACTCGACCCCGAGATCCACTGCATTGAGGACACATCCCCGTTTCCTCATCTAACTTAATCTGCATATGAAGAATCCCTTATCAACGCTCAAATAAACGAGTTGAGTAGAGGGGAAAGAGCTGGCAACACTCCTAACAGATATAATCTCAGGTCAAATAGGAAAGAAGGAAATTTTGAGAACCAGGACCAGTCCCCCATAACGGAGAGGCCTACTAAAGCTGCAACAACCACTACCAAAGAAAATAAAGCTCAAAATGTTTCATCAACAACCAAAGAACCTGTCACGGAGGTAAGGGAAGTTCCTAAGCTTGTCCCTTCCTTCAATTTTGAGCATGAGATTCAAAATATTAGAATCCCTGTACCCCTGTCTGAACTAGTTAAAAATGAAGATTTCAAGAGATCCCTCTCCAAGCTGTTACAGTCTGACCCCCCTCAGCCTTCCACCGACTCAATAAATCTCCAAGATGAAAAGCTGACAGTTGTCTTAGGGCCTATGGTAGAAGATAGAGATGACTCATCCCCTCCCTTCTACATGTCCCTGAACATACATTATAAAGTGCTACATAACTGCCTCATGGATTCGGGGGCTTCCCATAACCTTATGCCTATAATAGTTATGGAATAATTGGGACTGGAGGTGACCAAAACTTATCATGATTTGTACTCTTTTGACTCAAGGAGGGTGCAGTGCCTGGGAGTCATCAAAGACCTGGTAGTTTCCTTGTTCCAACTGCCCATGAAGAGCGTGGTCATGGATATTGTGGTAGCTGATGTTCCCCCCAAGTTCGGCATGCTGTTGTCTCGATCTTGGATAAAAAATCTCGGGGGAACACTTCAGATGGATCTCACATATGCCACCATTCCGGTTTTCGGAGGGGAACAAAGGAGGCTGCATAGAGAAGCTCAGTTGGCTTACATTGTCAGTGATGAAGCGAATCCCACCAATCACCCCATCTTTGCAATTGACACCGATTTGGGGTCTAGCCTATTGCAGCTCACTGATGCTCCTGAAGAGCCTTTCCAAGTTCGAAAGCAACCCAATATTGACTACTCGAATTCCCCTCCAACCCCCTCTGTGTGGAAGATGTTTTTCGATGGAGCTTATTCTAGCGCAGGCGCAGGCGCTGGAGTGGTTTTCATTTCACCTTGTCAAGAGGCCATATCCCTGTCATACAAACTGGAATTCGAAACCACCAACAATGTGGCAGAGTATGAAGCTCTTATTCTAGGCATGAGGTCTGCGAAGGAAATGGGAATCAAAGAGATAGCGATATTTGGAGATGCTGAGTTGATTATTCAACAAATAAGAAAGGCTTATCGCGCTAATAATCCCCAGCTCAGAAATTACAGAAATGAAGTATGCGACCTAATGGATAATTTCTTCTTGGCTTTTAACATTTATTTCATTCCGAGGGGGGAAAATGCTCTAGCCAACTTTTTAGCCGTATCAGCCAGTTTGCTCAAGGTTCCTCTGCGGCCTGGGATAAAAAGCGATGTTGAGATAAAATACAGGCCCTCTGTATCAGACAATGTCAAACATTGGAAGGTGTTCAAAGATGATCTGGAAATTGAAAGGTTTCTACAATCTGTGGACGAATTTTCTGCGTTGCACATTGACCAGGATCCCGATCTGGAAGGTGACCCTCGTCCTGAGGAGTTTTTAAATAAGATCGCTAATCACCAGATCATTCAGCTTCCCAACAATCACATTTCGAGAGGACTTGTCCCTTTAGAAAGATTGTTCGATGGGAATGAAGTGCCAGTAAAGGGAAAGGTCTCAAATGAAGATGTCGATACAACCGAATGCAACATTGGTTCACAGGAGGAGCCTAGGTTCGTCAAATTGTCAAGCAGTTTGACCAGAGAACAGAGGGCCGAATATACCCAGTTGCTGAGAGAGTTTGCTAATGTGTTTGCATGGACATACAAAGGCCTCAAGACATATGACACATCTATCATTGAGCACAAGATCCCGTTGAAGGAAGAGGCTAGGCCATTCAGGCAGAAGCTAAGACAGATAAATCCCATGTTGCTTCCCGTTATGGAGAAAGAAGTAAAAAATTTGTTGGATGTACAAATTATTGTCCCCTTGAGATATTCTGAGTGGGTGGACAACTTGGTCCCAGTAAGGAAGAAAAGCAGAGAAATCAGGCTCTGTGTCGATTTCAGGAATCTGAACAGAAGCTCAAAGAAAGACAATAACCCCCTACCTAAGATGGAACACATACTGCAGAGGGTAACTGGTGCATCCAGGATATCCATGATCGATGGGTTTTCTGGCTATAATCAGATATCGATCATGCCTGAGGACAGGGAGAAGACAACCTTCACCACTCCTTGGGGCACATTCATGTATGCCAAGATGCCATTTGGACTAATGAATGCAGGAGAAACATTTCAACGAGCCATGGATATAGCCTTCATCGGGGAGAAGGACCAGTTCGTGGTGATCTATCTCAATGAAATCACGATCTTCTCCAACTCAGATAAGGAACACCGCCGCCACTTGAGGAAAGTTTTCATGAAATGTCGGAGGTTCGGCTTGTCCCTAAACCCCAAGAAATCTTTGTTCGCTATTCAGGAAAGGAAGTTATTGGGCCATATAGTATCAGCAGAGGGAGTGAGAATTGATCCCAGTAGGGTGGAGGCAATTCAAACCTTATCACTTCCCAGGTCTAAAAAAGAGGTTCAAGCCTTTTTGGGGAAAATTAATTTTCTAAGGAGGTTTGTCTCAAATTTTGCCGAGCTAGTGAAACACATCACGACCATGCTCAGGAAGGGAAACGAAGTGAAATGGACTGCTGAGCCCAGGACATCTTTTGACCAAATAAAAAGGCCATTGAATGAGGCACCTGTGCTGATCAGTCCTGACTATTCCAAAGAGTTCCTAATTTTCTCCTTTGCTTCTTTTGATACAGTAGCAGCGGTCTTGTTGCAGAAAAATGAGGAGGGGCGTGAGCAACCCATCGCCTTCTTCAGCAAGGCATTAAGAGATGCAAAGATCAGGTATGAGATCATGGAGAAGCATGCCTATTCCTTAGTGAAATCCGTCAAATCTTTTAGGATCTACGTCTTGCATTCGAAGCTGACAACATACGTTCCTTCAACTTCCGTGAAGGACATTCTTGTACAACCAGACATAGATGGGAGAAGAGGCAGATGGATAGAAAAAATTCTGGAATTTGACTTGGAAATAAAGCCCACCAAGTTGGTCAAGGGGCAAGGTCTAGCCAAGCTACTGGGTGAATCCAATTATGAATCCTTGGGAGTTAGTTTCATCAACGCTCGCTCAGGAACTCAGCAAGCTGAGTTTCTGAGCCAATGCTCTCAAGATGGCTTATCGCTGGCAGATTGTGCCTGGTATCGTGACATTTTGTACTTTCTGCAGGAATTGAAGCCTTTGGATGGAATGGGTAAAAGCAGGGAAAAACCTTTAAATCTCAAGGTGGTCAGGTATTGTCTCATTGAGCAAGTTTTGTACTGGAGAGATCCTTTGGGGATGCTGCTGAGATGTTTGAACCCACCAGAAGCCCATAAAGTTATGTTTGATTTCCATGAAGGCCTTTGTGGGGGGCATCATTTCTGGAAGACCACAACTCATAAGATCCTCAGGGCTGGATATTACTGGCCTACTTTATTCGCTGATGTCTGCAGAGGAATTAGAGCTTGCATCAAATGTCAAAAGTTCTCAGGAAAGAAACAACTCAAATCGCTTCCATTGAAGCCTATAGTATCTCCAACACCTTTTCAGTAGTGGGGGCTGGACTTCATTGGAGAAATTCATCCTCCCTCAAGAGGTCAACACAGATGGATCCTGACAACAACAGATTATTTCACCAAGTGGATAGAAGCTGTCCCCACCAGAAGCGCATCACACAAAGTAATTATCAGCTTCTTGGAGGATATCATAGCTAGATTTGGCTGTCCCAGCAGGATCGTCACCGATAACGTTGCTTCTTTCAGGTCTGAGCCTCTAATTAAGTTCTGCGAACAGTTCCAGATCTCACTAATTCACTCCACCCCCTACTATCCTCAAGGCAACGGTTTAGCAGAGTCCTCCAACAAAATACTGATAAGGATCATTAAAAGACTATTGGAGGACAACAAAAGGGCTTGGGATTCGAAGTTGAAATTTTCCCTGTGGGCTGATCGAGTAACAACAAAGAAATCTCTGGGCACTTCGCCTTTTCAGCTGGTCTACGGAACATAGGCGGTTTTTCCTACTCAGCTCGCCTTACATGTGGAAAAATTCTTTCAAGACTATGAGGGAGAACCATATCATATAATCAGAAGGATTCATCAGATAGTGGAAGTGCAACAGATCAGAGAACAGGTGAGGACCACAGCTCATAGTCATCAGGAAAAAGTCAAACAAGCTTTTGACAAGAAGGCCAGGAAGAAATAATTCGAGATCGGGGATTTGGTATTTAAGTGGGACGCCCCCAGGCAGGACAAAGGAAAACACAACAAGTTTGACGCCCTCTAGATCAACCCCTTCAAAATCTCCGAGGTTTTCTCAAACAACACGTACGGGTTGCAATATCTAGAGGGTGAAGAGGTTTTCAACAACCCAGTGAATGGGCATTTTCTGAAGAAATGTTTTATTTAAGCCTCAGACGGCTCCCTTGTTTGTAAATATTATCCTTTAGTTCTTGGTTTATTTTCTTTTTGCATGTTTTTCGGCTTAATAAGTGACTCCATAGCCCAATAGCAAGGCATTGAAGCTGCAGAAGGAGTTCTTAGAGCATCACAGGGACGACTCTATCCCCCATGGAGCCTAATGTTAGGGATTATTTTTGTCTTGGGCGCAAAAGAACCCAGGTCTGCAGGTTGCACAGGGAGCACCCAAGCGCAGCACGAGAGAATCCTTTTTCAGTGACGAGTCAAGCGAGCGAGCGAAGTTTTGCTGTCGACGACCGAGATCCACCTACAGATTTAATCGACAGTCATCGGGTTTTCGGGGCTATCGGGTTGCCTGAGATTTAGCACAAGGGACAACTCCCATATTTCAGGACAAATCTGGGGCGTCCGATCCAATTGGGATAGTAGGCTTCCAGTCGACGTATCGAGGATCGGGGTTTCGAGAGTCACGGAGGTGTCTGTTCATTGCAGTTAAAATCGCCGATCGACGAAATGCTGAAAATACCTTTGGCGTCGAGCCCACGGTCTTAGCCCCAGGTCATATCAAGCGAGCCCGTAAAGGGGGACAACCCCTTTTATAATAACGCATACTATCTGAGCTGTCCATTTGAAGGACGCACGACATGCATCCATGCCATGTCGGTATTCGGGAGTTTGAGTTATAAGTGCTCCTCGACATTTCACATTTCGAAACCCTGAACCCCGAAACACCGATAACACCTTGGGAATAAGCACGTGGTCACAACCCGTGGCCACTTGGGGAAAGAAAGGAGCTGTGTAAAGAATGCCAAAGGCGGCGAGTTCAGTTACAGAGGGGATCATCACGATCCCCCGGCGCCATCGGATCCGATCCCAATACTGTCTCTCGCTTGAGTAAATGAAGGCAGGAACGGGTGGTTGAAGCCTCCTTTCATTCATTAAGTGTGAGGAATGGAAGGTCTGGAGAGCGATCTTCTCAAGGAGGCACTGCGTACCGATTGTTCCAAAGAAACCATGCTGAAGTCCTCGACTAGACAGAGAAGCCTGCACACGCTAGCTCAACACTTAATGGCTCAACTACCCTCCTTGCCAGAGCCATGCGCATTTAAGATGGCGCCTGAAGAAAGGTATCATTACGAGTTTGACTGAAGTGACACCAAGCCTTGGGTGACTGGGAAGACTCTGTGAGGTGAATTTTCCTGAGTATATAGACTCAGTCCTTGTATTTTGTAAAGCATCGATGGTAGAGCAGAGCTCCCTATTGTAAAGTTTTAATATATATTCTAGTTTTCTGGTTATGCATCTGTATATGAGATCTCTTGTTTTATGACAGACAGTCTTTCTTACTCCATCTAATTTTCGTCTCATGCTAAGAGAGTTCGTGATTGACTGATTCTCGCAGATTATTGCAGTTATGTTATGATAAAAGATTTATTGTTGCATTATTGCATTCTCTGGCTTTTGCGTTTGAATGTAAGATGATATTGCATTTGGACGTCTTCTTCCACAACCTGTTAGAAACTCGATGTTAATAAGAGACCTCTGCTTTTCTCTTATATGAGTCTTCCGCATGTTCACCCTTTACTACAACTCACTGTCTGAAGTTTATATAAGACCTCACTCACCTATGCATGCCTGGCCTAGTTTTAGAGTTGGAATGATATTGTTTGAGTTGGATCCCATTCAGTCATCCCATCTATAAACCATCATGACATAAAATTGATGGGCATCGGGCTCTACTCCTGCTAGCAATCCAGGAGTGACTTCCGTCGCCAACACACACATTAGAGCATGTGTGCATTTATGAAAGAACATGCACATTCTTAAAAACACACATGCATTCTTAAAAGCGTACACTTGTTCCTCTGTGTAAAAACAAATGGATCTTGAGGACTAAACAAAATTAGGGGGGAAACAAGAGGCTTAATTCGTAAATGAACCTTATTGAACGCAATCCCCATGGTTAGAAATACTTGGGTCTTAGGCTGTAAATGTAGCTTCTTGGGCTCAATCACCATGAAAAATACCTACAAATCACAACATAAGCCTTCTCTAGGGTGACTTTGGCATTAGATTTGGATACAAACAACATTACGAGGTTTTTCACACTGAAGATGGGTCGAGGAAGGAAAACAAGTGCCTCAAGATATTATTGAATCTTTTTGAGGTTAAAAACCTTGAATGAGTCCTTGAACCAACACATGATTCCTATATAGGGGTTCTTTGTAGACCTTCAAGTGGTAAATGGGCACTGTGACTATGTTTTGTACGCTAGAAATAAGTGTCAAGGCATAAACATGGTTAGAGGGAAACAACAACCTTAAGCCCTAATTGAACTTTATTGAGTTCAAGAACCATGAACAATACCTAAAAACCATGAGACAAGCCCTCTCCATTGAGTATTAATCATTCAAGTTGAATATGGGTGCCATTATGAGATCTTGGGCATTATGAATAGGTCTTAGGTCCTTGACCATAGTTGATGGAGGGAAACAAGATCCTCTAGTGATAAAACTTTCTTCTCAAGGTCAAGTACCATGTATGAGTCCTCAAAGCAACACATATTACCTCCATAGGATATCATTCACCTCTAAGTGGGATAAGGTCACCATGACTAGGTTAGTTTTGAACTGAGAATAGGTCTCAAGGTCTAACCAAGGTTCGAGGAGGAAAATAAGAGTATTATGCCCTATATGAAGATTCTCAAGCTCAAGCATTATGAATAACATCTATGATCCACAAAGCTTCAGGTTATACAATGCTATGAACATATCATCAAACTGTCATATGGGACCCCTGTATGGTGCCTCTCGCCTACTAAATGAATTTGGATGCCATGATTAAACCACAACATAGGTCCTAAATAAGAATGTGTCTTGGGACTACATCAATAATGGTTCTCAGAGCCATGTTTAGGGTTCATTATCATCTGAGTGAAATATGATCATTCATGAGTAGGTTTTGTGCCATGGAAATGGGTCTCGAAGCCTAAACATGAATATGGGAAATAAGAGGCTTAAAACCTAAATGGAATTTATTGAGCTCATGCACCATAGTTAGGGAGGGAAACATTTTGGCCTTACTCCCTAAATATATATTCTTAGGTTTGATCATCATGAACAACACTTGCAAAGCATAACACATGCACTCTCTAGGGGGTCTTTTGCATCATAGTTGGATATGTACAATGTTATGAGGTTTTATGCACCAAGGATTAGTCACGAGGCCTCAACCATGGTTGAGGAAGTATAACAAGTGCCTTGGGATATTTTTGAATCTTCTCAGGCTTAAAATCCTTGAAAAATTCCTCAAACCAACACACAAGTCCTTTGTAGGGGTTCTTTACAGGTCTCTGAGTGGGATACATGTGTCATGGTTAGGTTTTGTGTACTATAAATTAATGTCAATTCCTAAACATGGTCAAGGGGGGAAACAAGGGCCTTAATCCCTAATTGAACCTTCTCTAGGTCAACCACATTAGAGTTATGAATTTTCAAAGGGAAAGAAAGAAAACTACCTTTTTAATTGTGTTTTCAACTTAAGTCCTTATA
>ML788485.1:124549-136868 GCA_009831015.1 Picea engelmannii
TAGGTCAACCACATTAGAGTTATGAATTTTCAAAGGGAAAGAAAGAAAACTACCTTTTTAATTGTGTTTTCAACTTAAGTCCTTATAATTTTACTCAAATTTCAAGCATAGGCACTTGTTGGATGCATAATTTAATTGCACATTCAATGCCTTACACTTGAAATTTGAGTAAACCTATAAGGAGATAAGTTAAAAATATGATTTAAAAAAGTAGTTTTTTTTTTTTTTTCCTTTCCCTCCAAAATTGTTTACCCTAATCATCCCGAATCCCATTGGTTCTTTTAAAGTTGACATTGATAGCACATTTCTTGTTTTGAGGCCCATTTTTTACCTTAAAATTTCTCTAATGACCATGGAAAACACCTAGATACCATGACACAAGCCCTCCCAAAAGAGTATTTGTCATTTGAGTTGAATATGGGTCCCATTATGAGGTCTTGGGCATCATGGATGGGTCTTGAGTCCTTGACTATAGTTGATGGAGGGAAACAAGAGCATCCAACACTAAACTTGACTTCCTAGTCTCAAGTGCCATGGAAGAGTCCTCAAACAACCATGTATGGCCTTTGTAGGGTGTTGTTCATCTCCATGTGGGATATGGACACCATGACTAGGTTACTTGTGAACCAAGAATGGGTCTCAAGGTCTAACCAAGGTTAGGGGAGGACAATAAGAGTCTTTTACCCTAAATGAAGCTTGGGCTCAAGCACCATGAACAACACCTACAACCTTCTTGGGCTCAAGAACCATGAACAACACCTACAACCAATGGATATTCTTAGGCTATAGATTCATGAATGCATCCTCAAACTACCACACAGGACCCTTGTAGGGTATCTCTAGCCTACTAGAGGAATATGAGTGCCATGATTAAAACACAACACATGACCTAAATAATAATGCATCTCAATCCCACACTAGGAATGCTTCTCAAGATCATGGTTGGGGTTCTTTAGCATCCAAGTGATATACATGTGCCATTAGGTAGGTTTTGTGTAGTCGAAATGGGTCTTAAGGCTTAAACATGGTCAAGGGGGGAAATAAGGGGCTTAATCCCTAAATGAATCTTTTTGAGCTCAAATTCCATGGTTAGGGGAGGAAAAAACTTAGGCCTTCGGCCCTAAACATAGCTTCTTGAGATTGATTGGCACAAACAACACCTGCAAACCATAACACATGTACTCTCTAGGGGGTCTTTGGCACCATAGTTGGATATGGATTCCATTAGGAGTTTTTGTGCACCAAGGATGGGTCATGAATCCTTGACCATGGTTGAGGAAGGAAAACAATTTCCTTGGGATATTTTTGAATCTTCTTGGGATCAAGAGCCTTGAACAAGTCCTTGAGGAAATTCTTGAGTCTTTTGTATGGGTTATTTCTAGGACTTTGAGTGGGATACGAGCACCATGAGTAGGTTTTATGCACTAAAAATGGATCTTAAGGCCAAAACATGGTTAAAAGGGTAAATAAGGGCCTTAAGCCCTAATTAAACCTTCTTTGGCTCAAGTGCCATGCACAACACCTAGAAACTATGACACGAGCTCTCATAATGGGTTATTTGTCATAGGAGTTAGATATGGGTGCAATTAAGATGTTTTCTGCATTGTAGATGAGTCTCGCGGCCTTGACCATGGTCATGGTAGGGAAACAATAGCCTTAGTCCCTTGACTATTTTTTGGGGAGTTACAACGACCTCAGGCCCTAAACATAACTTCTCAAGATCAAGCGACATGAGTGCATCCTCGAACCACCACATGTGACTCTTGTAGGATATCTTTAGCCTACAAGAGGGATATGGGCATAATGAATCTATATTTTGAGCACCAGGAATGGTTCCCAAGGTCTAAACAACATCAAGGGAGGAGAGAAAGTCCCTTAGGCCCTAAATAAAGCTTCTAAGAATCAAGTACCATGAAAAACAACATGGAGCCACACCTCTCTAGGGAGTATTTTTCATTTGAGTTGGATATGGACACCATTATAAGGTTTTATAGACCATGGGTGCGTCATGAGGCCTTAACTCTTTGAAAACAAGTTCCTTAGGATCTTTTTGAAGATTCTTGAGCTCAAGAACCTTTAATGAGTCCTCAAATGAACACAAAGGAACTTTGTAGGGGCTCTTTGGCCTTTGAGTGGGATATAGGTTCCATGATTAGGTTTTGTGCACTGGAAATGATTTTCAAGGCATAAACATAGTCAAGAGGTAAACAATGTCATGATTCCCTCATTAAACCTTCTCAAGCTCAAGCACCATGAACAACACAGAAAAACGAAGACACAATCCCTCTCTTGTGAGTCTTTGGCATTTGAGTTGAATAGGGGTGCCATTACAAGGTCTTGGGCATCATGGGTGGGTCTCAAGTCCTTACACATAGTCAAGGGAGGGAAACAAAATCCGCTAGCCCTAAACCTTACTTATTAGGCTCAAGCACCATGGATGAGTCCTCAAACTACCACATATGACCTTTGTATGGTATCAATCACCTCAAAGAGGGATATGGGAAACATGACTAGGTTCATAACTAACCTTGTGAACCAAGATTAGGTCTCGAGGTTTAATGAAATTTGGGAGAGTACAAGAAGGGCCTTGTTCCCTAAATGATGCTTCTCGAGCTAAATCACCATGAAAAACACCTACAACCCACAAAACATTCCCTCTTTTTTGGATCTTTTGACTATGAGTGGTTTACCAAGGGACATTATGACATTGTTAGTAAGATTGATGGGCCTTTAGGTCTTAATAATGGTTAGGGAAGGATACTAAGGGTCTTCTACATTTAACAAAGCCTCTTGGGCTCAAGTATCATAAGAGTTTCATTGAAACACCACATAGGACCTTCCTATGAGATATTTAACCTCTAAGTGGGATATGGTCTTCATTAATTCTTTTTGGGTAGTAGTTATGGGTCTAGGGCCTCAGACCATGGTAAAAAGGAAAACAAGGGCCTTACACAAGAAAATGAAGCTTCTAGGCCTCAAGCACCCTAAACAAGGTCTCCAAGCATGACACATGCCCTCTCTATGGGTTCTTTCACCTTCGAGTAGTATCTTAGGAACCATTAGGTGGTTTTACGCTAAGGGGATGGCTCTAGGGGCATTGACTATGGAAAGGAGATGAAAATAGGTAATATGCCCTTAAAACAAGGTTTTAGTGATGAAGATTTGTTTTTTAAACATGTCAGGGTGAGGGAGTTTTACATGGTTATTATTTTATGTAAAAATAATGCACATGGTTAGTATACCCAAAATGCACATGCACTTTTATTACTAAAACGTGCTCACGCTTTTATAGTGTGCACACATTCCTGTGAATTAAAAAAAATAGGCAAGATTGTCTCTTTTCCTTGTTGGATGAGTTGGTTCCATATTATTATCTCCATTTTTGGTGAGGTTTTTAAATATGGTCCACATATTCATCATCGATGAAATTACACACACACACATATTAAAGAGAAAAAATATTGTTTTCTATTTTTTTAATCATTTTTTAAAATATGTGTCATAATTATAAAATACATAGGTCTTTTGCTTTTATTGTAAATTTTTATTTCTTTGAGAAAAAAAATATGTGGTGCATAAGTATAAATGGATACCTACACACTAAAAAAAAAATGATGATTATGTTAAGACCCTCAAACCTGTCTTAATGCTTTACCTCGTAATTTTGGGGCTTCACTAACTTTATAAATTAAAAAAAATATAAAATTAACATGAAAAAGTATGAAACCATAGTGGCACATCCACTCTTATTTACAATTGTACAAATTTGTTTCAAGAAATTTTGTCATTTAGATACTAAACCAATGTTTTAATGCAAACATATGCATTATATTTTAGAGGAAAAGTTACATATCACTTGTACAAGAACATGAGTTTTCCCAAGTTATACAATTTGTTTTATAAATAAAAGTTATATATTCTGGAAGCTAATTCAATTTTCTAAATTTTATCTTTTAACACCATATTCTAATAAGTTGTGCATGTACCTGTAATACTTCCTCTTAGTGAACATATTGCTATTTTTCTAGATTTCCATTGGAACTAAGGTCTCATGAGAGGGAAGCATTATCTTGCACTAGCCCTTTAGCAATAATATGAATTTTGGGTTTGGGTTTTTGGTTTTAAATTTGATATGATTATATATTTATAATGTGAACCTTGGACTCCATTTTGTTTTAGTATGTACTTAGCTATTTCAACTTTTTATTATATGTATTGTGTTATTTGAGAGTTTAGTTATATTTTTTGTTAAAAAAAAGTGAAGTGTAATCTACAACCCAATATGGATGAGACTTGTCTTATTTTTTTCCAAGGAAAATTTCGTAAGGAAACCCATGGGGCACTTCTGTGCATTTTTTTGATAGTACTTAGTGTAAACTTGTTGGCATTAATTATGGTGCTTGACCTCATAGGTCCATTAAATGAGGCATGGGATAAAGGTAGCTAGTCTAATGAAGCTCAAAGCATTCAACCACTTAAGGTAGCACAATGAGACTTGCCATATATATATATATATATATATATATATATATATATATATATATATATGATCAATTAAAAGATAATAAAATCAATGTCCTTTGTTTCTTAGTTGACTTTAGGAGGTTTTTGACATAATACCTAGAAATAACTTGTGAAAGAGGTTGGAAAATCTAGAAGTTTCTTTTAGGTTATAGGATGAGGAGATAAGGTTGTA
This sequence comes from Picea engelmannii, assembly GCA_009831015.1. Taxonomy (NCBI): domain Eukaryota; kingdom Viridiplantae; phylum Streptophyta; class Pinopsida; order Pinales; family Pinaceae; genus Picea; species Picea engelmannii. The sequence goes on from ML788485.1 coordinate 129,246, forward strand.
TGAAAAAGTAATTACCAAGTTGAGGCATAGCTTAGTTGAACTTTGTCACAAGCTCAATTGGAATTACACTCTGAAAAGAATGATTAATGGAGGTTGGAAAGCCTATTTTGGTCTTGAGAATAATTGTAAAGAAAAAGGTTTGAAAACAAAGTAAGTCCTCTTTGATAAGCTTCTTAGTCAAGTAATTTTATGCAACTGTTAATTATGTTAAATATGGAGTTGTAACATTTGTAGAGAAATTTGGAGAAAAATTGAACAAATCCAAAAGTGTCTTATAATTTATAATCTTAACATTAAAAACAATATACCTTTTTTAATCAATCTCTTGGTAGTTGGGCTTCCACCCATAAAGAATAAGGTACTTAATGTAAATGAGCATGAAGATTGATAGGCTTCATAAGGTTTCTTCAAATACCATAAAAGTCACTCAAGAATTAATAAAGTTGGGCTTCCACCCATAGAAAATAAGGTACTTAATGTAAATCAACATGAAGATTGATAAGCTTCATAAGGTTGCTTCAAATACCATAAAAGTCATTTAATAATTAATAAAGAGTGGAGTAAAGATAAGCATTTTGGGTCTAACTCTAAAATAAATGAGGAGGTTTATGTTCATAATATTGATAACATTAAAAGTAGAATCACAACTAAATTTAAAAAGAACTTGTTATGATGTAATAAAGAAATTGAGACAAAAAAAAAAGGCTAACATATTACATAAAGATTATAAACTTTCATAAGCTTCACATTCAAAAATAAGACTCACCTAAAGTATGATGGAATGAAATTATATATATATATAACTAAAAAAAAGTAAAAGATAAAAACATTTTCAAGGATTATTTTTCATAAAAACAATATACTAAAGCATATTAATTAATTTCCATTTAAAAAATCAAATAAATTAAAATTAATTTTTAATAAATAATAAAATCATTATCACTTTCGTGAATATAAAATTCAAAAAATATTTTATAAAAATTAGATTTTACTCATTCATTCCACACTTGATAAATCTAAAATTTTAAACATTTTAATACCAAAGGTGCACCCTAATAGAAGCCGGACAAATAAATACATAATGGGGAAGCATAAGAAATGGGATAAGATATCATCAAATATGAATGGATATCGAAATCATCACGCCCGGACGATTTCCTATATAAAAAGAATTCATGCGATTGTCATGGTTTGTTTTTACCTCTGCCGAAATTCTTTATAAACATCAGTTCCCAACGACCATACATGAATTCCTTATTTATCCGCTCAGAATCCACAGTCCTACACAGTAAATTCCGTTTTTCTTCTCGACGATCATCCAAGATGGGAAGGATTTGGCCGACATATATTACGTGCCCATCGTGCATTGTACTCGTAACTGTGATCTTGGCCATCTGCAGTCATGTCTGGTGCGGGAAAGCAGCACATAATCGCACTGAATTTCCATCGTTTTTCATCTTCGGAGACTCTGTTGTAGATGCGGGCAACAACAATTACATCTTTTCTTTGGCCAAAGCCAACTTCTATCCATATGGAGTCGATTTCAATCCCGGCGGACCCTTCAAACCCACGGGTAGATTCTGCAATGGCAGGACCGTCGTGGATTTCATTGGTAATATTTTTACAACCCTAACTGAGCCGTGCACAATCTCAAGTACCTGCATACATAAACGTATATTCTGGTAATTTCTTTTGCTCGATTCATGTTTTGTTTTCTGCAGGAGACCATTTCAATTTGCCTCTGATACCAGCATACCTGGACCCCAGCGCAACGGGAAAAAGAATCCTCAGTGGAGTTAACTATGCATCTGCTGCTGCAGGCATACTTCCTGAGACTGGTTTGGATTTTGTAAGTACTATCTCTGCAGGATACAATATAATATTTTGATATTCTCCCGCTGTGGCTTAGTGGTTTGGAGGGACACTGCCATGCAACCAGCACCAAATTGGTTTAAGCAGGACTTTGTAGGAAACGTTATGCTTTATGTTTTAATCTGACTGGTGAGATAAGTTCATAAGAAGAAATTGTAGTTTCAGAAGGAGAACTAGTAACCGTTCAATTAACTAAAATTTGTTTTATTTTTTATAAAAGCTCATAACGAAATCCACCATGAATCAGTGACTCCATAGTAGCAGGGTAAGTCCATCTCCATTGTATGCTCATGCACCAACCTAACCCTAAGCTCATGCACACAACCTACTAACCCAGCCTGCCATGAATCCCTTTAAAAAGTGACTCCATAGTAACAGGACAAGTCCTTCTCCATTGTTTGCTCATGCACCAACCTAACTGTAAGCTCATGCACTGAGCCTACAAACACATATAGCCTGCCCATGATGGGCTGAACCTAACTGTGAGCTCATTCACTGAACCTACAAACACATATAGCCTGCCCAGGAAGGGCTGATGCATAGCTGTTATTTACTTTAAACATTGTTTTTATCTAAGTATGTAGGTTTCTAAGTTAGTCATAATGTTAGAACTTTCTTTCCATAAAAACTGTATATCAAGTTTTGGGACCTTCAAGAGTCAACTCTAAACTTTGGACATTAAAACTGTATATCAAATTTTGGTACCTCCAAGAGTCAACTCCAAACTTTGGACATTTCTACAATTAGTTAGTCATAATGTTAGAAATTTCTTTCCTTAAAAACATAAAAACTGTATATCAAGTTTTGGGAACTCCAAAAGTCAACTCCAAACTTTGAAAAACTGTATATCAAGGGAACATTTCATCGACTCCAAACTTTGGACATTTCAACAAAACCTGTACACAATTTTTCTCCAGAAAATTTTAGGGCATTATCTCTACCTCCTATATACTGTTAGGATATCTACTTACTTAATTACTTGTTCCAACGCTATGTAAACGATTCAAATAGGCCTACGCTAAGCGTTGGCTAAAAGGCTTCACTTTCCTGTGATTTTTTTGTCCTTCCAAGTGATTCTTCCATCATATTTTTTTATGGTAAATCTGAAACTGCAATTCCACGAAATAAAAGTTGCAATTTCATCCATTCTTAGGGTTTTGGGGCCTGTGAAACGCCTAGATCATCAAAATTGCGAATAGAACAATCTATCTTTCAGAATTTGCAAATCTATAATCACAGGACATCCCAGCATCATATGTGCCTCATCATCAACGTTTCTTTGCTTTCAAAGCAAGTAGAGAGGCTTTCCTTGATTCATATTTTCCATATCCTTGTAGAGCTTAAGATGAATTCATAGATTATGTGTTTTTTATGGATCTCTTGCAATATTGTTAGATGAGTACCGGGTTGATGTGTCCAGCCAAAGCTTCTCTGCTCCTTGCATCAAGTGTGGAATTACAAGACAAACCTACCTCTTTAATTGTATATTTTTTTATTCATTGTTTTTTGGTGGTATTTTTGTTAAGATCATAATCTGTATTGGATAGGTTATGTATATTTCAATAGATTTTATCAGTAAAAATTATGTTGGACAAAAAAGTCTCGTACTTTTGATGTCTAATTTTACCATTACCTTAAAAATAGATTATTATTATTATTATATTTAAATTTTTTTTCTAAGTTTTCTTATAACAAGGTATTATTAGAAGTTAAATCCCATTCTACGCCCTCCCATTACCCATTACCGATTCCTCTTTAAGGTCATCTTAGGCTTCAATATATGAGAAGACTAACAAAATAGTTTTCATGGCGCTTGTTGTTGGGTGCAAGTGTGATATTTAAATGTTGAACAGGATAGATGAAGATTGGTTTTTTGGCATGGCGCAGATTGGTCGCAGGGATTTTGAAGGACAGTTAAAATGGTTTGAAAGTACCACACTCGAATTGAAAGTGCTCATAGGAGAAGCCAATGCAACAGATCTCATCAAGAACGCCCTCTACACAGTTATCATTGGGTCCAACGATTATCTAAACAATTACCTCCTACTTACTCCCCCCACCCACATCAATGCTTCGTCTTCGGCTTTCCAACAGAGGTTGCTACAAGCTTTTCAGGATCAACTCACTGTGAGTTTTCCAAAACGCACCGAAATTTGGAATTGAGCAACGCTGTTTGATACCCAGTGAAGCTGATCTTCTCTTTGATTAACTTAAAAATGAATGACTAAGTATATATTCCATGTTTCATAACGTTGGCGTTATGATCTCCATGCAGACATTATACAAAATGGGAGCTCGAAATATAATAGTATCAGGTCTAGGCCCATTAGGTTGTATCCCGTTACAACTTGCACTGAAGAGCGCAGACGGGAATTGCTCAGAGGATGTGAACAACTTGGCACTAAACTTCAACATTGGCATGCAGCAGATGCTGCATCAACTGAATGCAAATAATTCTGATGCCCAATTCAGATACGCTAATGTTTATGATTATTTAACTTCATATATTAAATCTCCATCACTTCATGGTAAGGCTGAATTCTCTTTCGTTCCATATCATGGAAACCCAGGCCTTTCCTATTACATTCAAGTTTAGCAAAAGGCTGGAGGCCACATATATAACGTGGATATGAAGTATCAATTTGTATGTATGCAGGATTCCAGGTAGCTAATGAGTCTTGCTGCGGCCGGGGATATTATAAAGCACAGGGCGGGTGCCGAAGCTCGACTCCTTTCTGTCCAAACAGAACAGTTTATGTATTTTGGGATCGATTTCACCCCACACAGGCGGTCAACCAGAAACTAGCTCAAGCTATGATCACTGATTTCAACATGTCAAGCTATAATTACTGATTTTATAAGCTGAATCATCTAATCACCTGTCAACCGTTCTCAAGAGCCATGATTCATGTTAATTCATCGATAAGATCTACCATTTACTCTGCTACCAATTCAAATTTCGATCAACGTTCTGTTCACAATTTTTCATTGTTTATATGAACGATTCTGCCGAGGTTAAATAGGGATTCTGCAAATTTTCATTGTTCACTCACAATAGAGTCGAAAATTGTGAACATATTTTGCTTTATGCTTTTAGAGACATATTTGATCAATTTAAAAAATAAAATAAAGAAGGGATCAGATTTAAATCATCATAGTCCAAAATGTTAATAAATGTTTGATATTGAAATTGTTTATGGAAAAACGTAAAGTTTTTTTATTTTTATTTTTTAATTATGAAGTCATCTAAGGGTCATAATCTTTTTTCCCTTTTACACTATTTTTTTTTTTTTTTTTTAAATTTAAGTTTATGATATTTGAAAATATTAGTTTAATATACATTAATTATATAATTATATTGTAGTTTAAGTGTTAGGAATTTTTTTTCTCGGAATTTAAAAAATAAAAGAAGTTGAAATTTTAACTTTTTATATATTGTTTTTAATTTAATAAAATTATAAACATACATAATTTTAAGTTAGCTAGTAGAAATTTATATTACCAAAGAAAAATTATACATATTATGCATTGTTCACATGGGAAATCACACCAACAACAAAAGAGTAATGTTTTGGTTAACAAAAGAGTAATGTCTTGGTTGTGATAGTTTGAGATACAAAGTTAAACCAAAATTATATCCACAATATCTAAAGCAAGAAGACATATTTTCTATGATATGACACCTAGGGAGAGTTGAGGCCTCGGAGCACCTGCCTTCAAAGTAGAAAGACAAAAAAACTAGAAATCATAACATTCAGAAAATTAGATAGGTAGAGTATTTTTGACAACATCAAAAACTTGTTGATGGGTGTCTCGCAACTCGGTGAAGTCGAGACCCACCATTGGAGCAGGATCTCATTATATGCTTCATTATGTTCCACCAGAACCTTTCCCAATATGGTTTTAATATGCCAGTAAAGGTCCACAGTTTTATGGTATTTTATTTCTCTAGTTTTGGAGGAGCTCATATTCGGAATCCAAAGGCCAACTACTACATCAACATCTTCATCAGGGATGAAATGTTTGTCCAAGCGAGCCTCTGGTTCAACTATTTCCATCTCTACCTGAATCTCCTAAGGCGTTTGAGACCAGAAGATGCCCATAGACTCCTCTACTCCATGTTGTGCACGCGTGACAAGATGATGGCCTCTACGTCTGTGACCTCTGCGGCTAGGGCCACCCTTGGCCATATTAACACACTGAAGGAACATAATAAACCAATGGAAACCCTAACCTGCGAGTTTCCCTTCCAGTGCTGGCTGACACTCAGAAGGGTCAAAATGAGCCCAAAGTGGAGGCCTACAATGGCATTGTAATCCCACGTTGAAAGTCCAACTCTTTATCCCATCACATCCTAAAAAATTCATTCTAAAATTGGGCGTCTTGCATGCTATAGAGTATAGGGGAGTCCAACTCTCTATCCCATCACATCTTGACAAATTCATTCCAAAATCGGGTGTCTTGCATGCTACGGAGTATAGGGGAGATGATCACTTGTAGCCTCGAGTTTCTAGAGGAGGATGGCCTCATAATGATCCAGATTATTTTGAGAATGACATGAAGGCAGAAATATAACACAAACTGGGGTAGTTTATCTCTAAAAAGAAAGAGATGTTGGTTACGCTTCATTCACAAGAAGCTTTACATCACACTCCATTGCCTACTTAAAGGGCCTCCTTCACCTCAATTATATATGAGAGAGTGAGAGGAGAACAATTCCCATGATGCATGTGGGATAAATTGGACTAAGTTTATAAAATTCCATAGGCATGTACAACACTAGGACTTCCCGAGCAGTCACCCATCCCAGTGTTAGATTATAATGGATGTGCTCATTTTACCATTGACAATATCTCTATTGTCACCCAACCATAGGCCGAAGCCACCCTCCGAGCACCTTAACATTGACAGAGAATCACTCCAGAAGCAAACCCTAGGCTAGATAACCAAACAAAGGGTAGTGCACCTTTCCCCAAGGATAACACACCAACAAGAGCTGATTAGATGTTCCAAACCCTAGCCAAGAGATATTCCAAGACAAAACGTAACTGCTAGTTGCAGCAGCTGCACTGACAGCTCTTCTCAAACCTGCGCACAAAACTGGGCACTGCAGTGCGCACAAGTGCTGCTCTGCAATTCTGAGACTGCCTGCTAGAATGAGAACTGGCCTCCTGTATTTATACTAATTTTGGCTAACTGCCTGGGACGACTTCTCATTATGGGTATCTGTCTGTTCAATATATATTATTATTTCTGGCCGATTTCTTCTCTTGGAGGCTAATAACCTAATATAAATTATCTTCTTGAGCCGACAAGTCTTCTAGGGTTATTAGCCAACTCATTGGGGTTTCTTCTTGCTTCCCAGAGTATTCTATCCTTGTCAGGTTTACACGTGGAGGTAAATACCTCCTGCATCTACCATAATATCAACACTCCCTCCTAGCTAGGGAGGTATTACAGGTAATGGTCTTGAGCACAAAACATACCATTCACCCGGTAGCATCAAAATAGTTATATAGACTAGATCATGACTAGATCATGAGCACCATCATCATCATCAGCTGCATCATCTCTCGAAACCATAATCTATCTGATTAATCAGACATGATGCTCACTCCACAGAGTGATACAAGAACCATTCTTCTAATCTAGAAGAGTAAATGTTCTGAACCATTTTCTGTTTGGAAAATCTTTGTTCATCATTCATCTGGATGATAATTATTTCCAATAAACTGCTGATAGTCTTCAAGG